>WIGN01000191.1:0-78272 GCA_014235955.1 Colletotrichum sojae | reverse complement strand
GCTTAATTGGGCAGTAGGAATAGCCTCATTTGGTTGGGTTGGTTGGAAGTTGAGTTGTTAGCGTTGCGTTGACGGCAACGCTGGACCCTGGGCACGAACCCGCGGTACGTCAACGAGGATGTCTTCGTCGATTTCAAAACGGGATACGAGTTCAACCGGGGGTGGCGCGACGACATTGACGAGGTCCTCCTCCTGCCGGACCGCGACGACAAGTCGACGTGGGAGTCCCGGTGCAGCCTCGACGACTGCGACTCCAAGTCCTGCAACTCTTGCAACATCAGCGACGAGGCTCTGAACTTCCACCGTGCCGCCAAGTTCATTGCCAAGAAGGAGTACATCCTTGAGCTCGTCAACAACGACCTGTCGGGGCTGGATGAGAATCAGCTGGTGATGCTTCCGCCTGCGCTGCTTGGGTACGGACTGCGGTCAAAGGAATGGTGTAAGTCAGGGGACGGAGATATCCCGAGGTGACGGGTTTGACAAGTCTGGTTTCTGACAGCGTTTTAGTTCGCCTCGACCCTGAGATACTCGAATTCGTCTCCACCTCGGCTAAGAAGCGCCAGCAGGCCTTCAATGACCTGGTGATTCCGCCACGAACGAAGAACCTGCTCAAAGCCATGGTGAAGACCCATGCCGCTAGGAGTCAGGACTCGAAAGGGGATACTGCAGACGCCGTGAATGAGATCGACCTGGTCAAAGGCAAAGGGAAGGGGCTCATCATCTTTTTGTATGGACCGCCAGGTGTTGGAAAGGAGAGAAAAAGCATCGATATGGCGAAATCGACGGTGCGTAGATCTTGAAAAGTGGCTAACGCCTCGACAGACAAGTACTGCAGAAACGATTGCAGCATACAGCACTCCAGCCCGACCGCTTTATCCCATCGTAAGTTTGGTCTTGACGACTTAGGTTCACCTAGAACCCACTAATTCTTTTGCAGACCTGCGGAGATCTTGGGTCGGACCCGGTAGATATTCAGACAAACTTGGATAACCACTTCACACTGGCTCATAGGTGGAACCGCGTATTATTGCTGGACGAGGCCGATGTCTACCTAGCCGAGCGGGACATCCGCGATCTCAGCCGAAACGGGATCGTCTCCGGTAAGTCAGAGCCAGTCGCGAACGAGAAAGTGTCAAGGTACTGACTGATTGCACGCCAGTTTTCCTCCGCAACCTCGAGTACTACTCGGACGTGCTCTTTCTGACCTCCAACCGCGAGGGCCTCATCGACGAGGCCTTCAAGTCGCGCATCCACGTCGCGCTGCGCTACAAGGCCATCGACATCAAGGGCACGGAGCAGATCTGGCGCAACATCATGCGCGAGATCAACGAGGAGAACGAGAACAAGAAGCTGCCCGTCACCTTCGACGAGGAGGAGCTGGTGGAGTGGGCGCTGGATCACTTCGAGGAGAACAGCACCCGGCGGGCCGACGGCGCGAGCCCGGCGAGCACGGCGACGTGGAACGGGCGGCAGATCCGCAACGCCTTCCAGACGGCCATCGCGCTGGCCACCTACGAGCGCCTCGAGCGGCTGGCGAAGAAGGGATACACTGAGGAGCAGGCCCTCGCGAAGAAGCAGTCTCGGTACTCAGAGATCCAGCTCACCTGCGAGCATTTCAAGACGGTTGCCAAGGTCGTCGGCGAGTTCGAAGACTACTGTGAATTTTTCTTTTCCCCCTTCTTCTGCCCAGACTTCGATGATCATTCTGCAAACTTCTCGATACTGGAGTTGTGTCCCGCATCCCACTAACAACGGATCTTCTTAGTGGTTGAGTGTAGAGGAGATGACGGGGTGCGAGCGGAGAAGGAACTGTGGCGAAAGGACAGCCACGAGCCGGCGCAGAAGCACAAGGCAAAGCGCAGGGACTCCGAGAAGGAGGAGGAGGAGGAGCAGGTCGAGAGATCAAGCCGGAAAGGGGGCCGAGAGGAGCCCAAAGGCTTGAGGTCGCGGAAGACGAAGGAGGAAGAGGTTGAAACTTCCTCGGACAGTGAGTGATTGGCTGATTGAAGGTGTTCCGGATACTGGTAGGAGGAATCATCAGATTATAGTGGTAAGACCCAAGAAGATCGGTGTTTCGTTTTTTCATCTCTTCATTTATACTTCGTACTTTCTCAGTCGAGAAGTTAGGGAATTACCAGAGTTTCAGCGTGTTGAAACGAGGTTACGGAGATGTAATACCCAAAGTTCGTATTTGACCAACAACCACGTGAAGCCCATGGAGGTGAAGTCCCAAACCATGCCATTCACCAACCCTGCAAACTCTTGCCGTCCTCGCGTCAGAGATTCCGTTGTCTCAATCACTACATGCAATATTGACCATCATCTACGTCAACGTCTAGAGCCGGGCACAGCGACGCATAAGTATGCACCACAACATCGGCGTTCCTACAGGCAGAGTTGTGTAGAAAATGCAGACAGGCGTGAAACTGGCGCTCGTTACTGACTCGCAGGCGGCCGTTGACTTCGAGAAACTCGGCCTCCTCGTTGAAACGGACGCCGAAGCGTTCGCCAACGCCCAGGATCTCGACCAGCCTCCGCCACGAGCAGGTGTGCCCGGGCTCGAAACCCCTGGGGCCCGCTATGTCCCGTGACGACACGAGATCCCGCCTCTGGCTGTCGTCGGCTCGCACGACGTTGAAGACGTATACGGGAAAATCATACGCCGGAGGTGGTGGGGCTTTCGCTGCCGCCGATTCCTGCGCGTAGGCGTGCTCGGAAGCGATGCTGCCGTCGTCGTCCCGCGGAGGTGTTCTTACTGTTTCTTGCTCGAAGGCCTCGGAGGGGATGCTGGCGTCATCGCTCTGTGGAGACGGTTCCTCCGCCTGGTGCTCGTAGTCGTCCTGGACGTTTGAGTGCGAATCCGCGGGACTGGGAGGTGCGAAGTCTACCAGTCCGGATAGGGAGACGCCGGCGGTCGAGTCCATCGGGACGGTCCTGGCGCTGCCGCCAATCCGACCCTGAAGTTCCTGCCTGGCCGTTGACTCCATCGAAACACATAGATTCGTGATGATGAATTTGTACATTTTATAAACCTTCGAGTCCGACGCCGCCGGGGGCTTCCACGCCAGGTACAGCTTCTGATGGCACGACGACACGGAGAAGGCAGCCGGGTGGCCCTGCAGAAACCTCTGGCAAAGGAAACAGCTCTTCTTGCTCGCCCCGATGAACCGGAACGAGGGTAGAAGCTCCGGATGGGCGTCGTAGAACCCGAGGAGCTGCAACTCCGCGTGCACGGCGAGGCGGACGTGGCAGATCCGGCGGAAGTGCGCCTCGGGTGGAGCCGAGCTGCCCCAGAACATAGACAGCCTCCTCGCCAAGTTTTCCTCCTGGTGCTCTCCAGCAATCCTGCGGAGGACATCCCTCAAGGGCTGATCCTCTCCCGGGAAAGAAAAGGAGAACGGAGGAGGGGCCGCGAGGGCCTCGACACGGATGGAGGAGAAGAGGTCGGGATGCTCCAGCGCGAGCCGGCACAGCGCCCGGCAGGAAACGGCGTACCGACCAAGCTTGTGCACGTTGTACATCCAGGGCGGCTGCTGTCGGACGCCCTGGGCGAGGAAGGCGGCCTCGAAGTAGGGCGAGTACTCCCACTTCGCCTTCTCCGCCCAGCGTATGTGAGGCAGCAGCCGCTCTGGAGGCTCGTCTGCAGGGACGTTCGTGACGGCGACCAGGTTGCCCAACCACGACGAGAACTGCTGGACCTCCGCAGGCGCAACCCTCGCGGACAGCTGCGGCAAGTGCCTCTGCATCTCGAGGACTCGGGAGCGAACCCCCCGAAGCTTCGCGAAATAGTGCCGGATCTTTTCCACGTCGAGGCGGACGATCTTCAGTAGTATATCCGCGATTGTTTGCTCCGACAGGTTTCCTTGTGCAAGTTAGTCGGAGTACTTATTACGGGCTGCCAGGAGGAGGAGAAGAGGACGGGGGAGCTATCCTACTCGTCATGGCTATGTAAGAAAGATCCGTCATTATATCCCGGAGCCGAACCAAAGTCGGGGCAGAAACCCCGTTATTGCTCGCGATGCGAACAACTGTCCCCTCGGGCGCCCCTTCTTCCAACGTCGCCGCCGACACCCTGTCTCCATCCTTGTGCGTCGAGGCCAAGAGAGCGACGGAGTCCAGAAACTTCCGCTTGAGCATCGCCTCGCGGGAGCAATCTGCGTTGCTCGGCGGGAGGTCGAGGCCATACGTGGTAGGGCTGCCGCGCACCGGGTCGAGCTTGAAAAGGAGCGCGGCGTCCTGCATGAACCGCTTCTGCAGGTTGCCGGTGACTTCCAGAGTCATGGCAGTAGTTTTCGTGACGGAAAGGGCTGTGCGGGAAGAATTCTCGGCCATCTGCGATGTGTAGCTCACGATGAAGAGTTTTGAAATGAGGTGCGGCCAGGTCCATTTCTCCAACTGGGAAACCAGGCTTCATAAATGACCTGGCTTATGCCGGACTCCATCCTCCCCCGCCTGGAAACGCTCAGCCTGACCAGCGCAAGAAGACTGCCCGCACGATAAACTCATGGCCCGACTTCCTGGTTGGCGGGGGAGGAAAACATACATGGTTGACCCTAGTATCGCTGCCAAGTAGAATAACATCAAACCATCTGTAAATCAGGCGGCGCGGGGGTTGACGATTGTGATAGGTTGTCGTCATCGACTGCATAACCAACAGGCTGCCAAACGTGTGGTCGGCCTCCCGCAGCCTGCAGTACTTAAACAGGCCACACCAGCAAAGTGGATAAAGCAAGATAGCGTTTTTCATCCGGAGGACTAATACTACCACCAACCGTATGGGTGCACCGACCGGTTCAAAGATGGTTACAGTATGGGATACATCGGAGGCGCCGATGATGGACGACAGAATAGGCATGCCCGAATCGCCTTGTCTGACCGCGAGCGACATACGGGGCATTCAAAGCATCGGCCATAGCTAGCCCGACGAGAGTCACAGAACTCCTCCGGATTTTCCGTGACGACTGACTGCGTACAGAGAGGCAGGACATTCAAGTCAGCGTCGCCCACGGGCTTTTATTCCGCCACTGGCTGACGTCGGGGGTTGAGCTTACCCAGGTTTGCAAGAGCGACACGGCTCTCGGTTTGACGTGGTCGTAGAGAGGTGTTATTTCGGCACCCAAGTGGCAAACATAATACTAGGTTGAGTAAAGCCGGCAAACCCGCATTCAACTTGTCCGAAATCAAGCTCGGAGCTGTGGAGGCCAAGCGCCGACTTGGTGGGTCTCATACCCGGGCTCCGGCCCCACCTCATGATTCGGATGCGAGAGAACGACGTCTTTGCTCTATCCATCTTAGGAAACCATTCTGATTTCTGCCACTTCGGGCTCTCCTGGAGCCGTGGACGTCATTCCCTGCCTTCTACCTACCTACCTGTAGATCATTGAAACCCGCAACGGCCGTCCGCTTCTTACGAGCGACGGAGCGGAACCAGCGTCAGACACGAGGCCTGGCGCAGCCTTTCCTTATTTGGAATGGAATAAACTCGGAAATGAATCACTATTTGAATGAGGCGCAGGCTATAGTATGCTCTGTTTTGGCCGCAGTCATTCCGGTAGCTGACGTTCATTTCCGCCCGGCCCCGACCGACTCCTCCGCTCCGTATCTCCACACCTCCGGCCCCATCCACCGCCTTCAAACTCACGCCTTCACCGGCAGCCCCTCCACCTCAATCTCCCTCCTCCTCCTCCCCGTCCCCCTCTCCCCAAAAGACCTCCGAAAATTCTCCACAGACCACTTCCGCCCCTCATCATCATACCCAAAGTCAAGCACATAGTACCCCATCAAAACCACAAAGATAAGCGGCACCGACGCGACAAAATAAACCCAGAACATCTCGTCCCCGGGGCGGTACGGCGTCTCCATGCCGAACAGCGAGGACGTGTACGCCAGCGGGATAAACACCAACCCCAGTAGCGTCACGGCTTTCGTGCTCTTGGCCTCGCGGATGCTGCGCTGCTGCTCCTTGTACGCCTGCCTGTTCCCCGTTATGCTCGCCAGGCCCGTGACCGCGGCGTTGAGAGCCTCGGTCCTGCGCCGGAGCTCGCGGAAGCGGAGGTGCAGGAACTGGAAATCCGCCGCGCAGTCCTGCCACGATCCGGGGGTGCCTCTCGTCTGCTGCGTAGCTGTCCCGCCACCTAAAACCCCATCCCCCGGGGACAGCGGAATCCCCAGCTGCAGCATGATCCCCTCCAAATCCTCCAAGTACTCCCCCGTCCTTCTCTCCCACCCCTGCATGTCGCTCCACAGCGCCTCGACTTTATTCATCGGCATCTTTGCCAGGTCCTGCTTGCGCGTCAGCCCGCGCTGCACCGCCGACAGCGTCGCGCGTAGGTGCTCCGTCTGCTTCAGAAAGTGCGACGCGACGATCTTCTTGACGAACACGGCGACGGCCTCGGGCTCCGCGATGTCCACGAGCCGCGAGTGCGTCTCCAGGTAGAACGCGACGTCCTCCAGCATGGATATTCTCGGCGGCCCACGGTAGCGTCCCTCGTTGGCGACGCGGATCTGCTCTTCTTCGGGGACGAAGTCGAGGTAGCCGCCCTGGTAGGGCCAGGTCTTGACGGGGTGCTCGATGTTGTAGCCCTCGCCTGTCCTGACGCTCTTCACGGGAGGATCGCAGAGCACGAGACCTATGTTTCGTTAGCAAAGCTCGGGGAAAGTGATTGTGAAAATGCGCTTACAGTCCCAGCCGCCGCCCTCGGTCCGCCTCGACCACACGCCGCACTTCCGCCTGACAACCCCAACATCCAGCCAGTTATCAATCTCATCAGGCGAGTTATCCCACCTAAAGTCCCTAGAAACGCCGATGTGCCTCCCCGTAGCCGCGCACACCCAGCGAAAACTAGTAGGCCTCCGGTCGAACGTGGCGACCTCGTAGTACTTCATCTCGAGGTGCCCCCGGCTGCGTATGACCGACGGCAGCTGCACGCCGTCGCTCTCGCCCGCCCAGCCGAGGCTGTGCACCACGACGCGCTCGTGCTCGACGAAGAAGGACGGGTGCAGCGAGAACCGCTCGCCCAGCACGCTCGCGAAGCCCGGGCCGAGCCCCTCGACGACGTAGACGTTCTGCCGGCCGCGCTGGGAGGCCGTGCTGCGGAAGTGCGCCTCCAGCCCTGCGGGCTCGTCGAACTCGGCGGTGCGGGCGAAGGTGCCGTTCTTCAGGTTCAGCTTGACGACACGGACGCTGTCGTCCGTGAAGGGGATGCGCTGTGTGTTTGCTTTCGGGTCGCGCTGCCTCAGTCGCGGGTCCGAGTAGCAGAGGGACCGGACGAATTCCAGGTACTCCCCGTCAGCTAGCCATGCTCCGTCTTTCTCCATGGCGGTGGAAGCAGGTGCTCATTCCAGGCAAGGCTAAGGTGATGATGGTCGGCGGGCGTAGATGATGTGATGGCGAGAGAATGGCGGGAATAATGTGAATCAGTAAGCCGGACTCAAATGAGCCTTCGCAGTTAGCTTCGGCCCATGGTTATTTATTCAACTGAAAAGCATGGACACGCGACAGATGGATGTAAATCGAGGGTTAATGTAGATGGGAAAGTGAGATTTGACAGTAGTTGCGAAAGAGCAGGCTGCAATAAATGATTCAACGGGCGGTGACCCAAAGGGGATGGGAGTTGCAGGGCCACCCGCACACGACCGTCACCCGGAGCTCCTTTGCCGAATCGGGACACCGAGTGTGGCTTTGCTCACGTTACGCGACCAGCCCCGTCCGCCCTGCCAAACTGGCAGACTGCCCCCTCGGAACCGGGCGCGAATCCTCTGAGCGCGCGATTTAATTGCGAAAAGGAAGCTGAGGCTGCGCGGCTGCGTCCTGTCCAGTAACAACCAAACAAGCATGCGCCGCCCGCCCTGTCCGATTCGCGCGTCGCTCCGTCGGTCGCCTGCCCTCTTCCTCCCAGTCCCCAAGGCCGGGCACGCTTCTATTTTGGCGACGCCCTAGATTAACTGCCGCGCCGCGTCACCTTCCTTCCCGCGTTCCATGCAGGGAAGGTCGTCGGTGGGCGTATTAGGCGTTGTACTGGTTTTGCGCTCTGATCGCCTCGCCAACATTGATCCAGTCGAACTTTTGGAACCCCTTTGTCAGCATTCTGCGTCAAAAAATGTCGCTTCCAACAGCCCCCAGCTCGTATCGCAAAGAGCATTACTCACAAGAATGACATTCGGCGTCTTGCCCCACTGCCCTCTGCAGAGGTTGACTTGCTTATCGATGGAGCCCAGAGAGTTCGTCTTCGGCGCATTGATCAGGTCTGGAATCTTGATCCCGAAGATCTCGATGTTCAGGAAATGGTTGACAATGTACATGTACATGTTGGGGTCGAGTCCGTTCGGCCGGTCAATGTTGCACCGGGGGAAGTTGGAATCCGTCTCGCCAAAGGGCGTCTCCCAGAAGTACTTGAACTCGTCGAGGATGTAGTCCACCTGGCTTGTATCCGAGTTATAATCTGTGCGTGTCAGTCTCATTGTCTATTCACCTCCCTGCGAAGGCCGCCTTACCCATGAAGACGACGAGCCTCGTCCCGGCGTCGATGAGCTGTTGCAGCGTCGGCCACTTGTCGATGGCCACCTTCTCCTTCGGCCTGAAGACGTACTTGTCCAGCTGGGTGCTCTTGAAAGCATCGTCGTACTGCTTGATGGGAATCTTGTCGATGTTGGTCAGGAGCAGAGTTACGACCTCGTTCGGGTGGGCGTTTATCCATCCGGTGATCTCATCGAGATACTGGGACAGTGGCCCGACGTCCAGAAGAGCGCAGTCGGTGTGGCACATCTGAATCTGGCCATTCTTGTTCTGCGTCTGGGCCTGGAGGAAGCGCACGCCAAGGTCTAGCTGATCCGTGACGGAGACCATCTGGTTGTGGGCGGGGCCGATGCCGACAAAGGCGCTGTTGTGGGAGCCGACGAAGGTCACGTCCGAGTACTTCTTCCCGCAGAGAGCGGCGTTGCCGTTGCAGGCGGCGGCGGCGGCGATGCCCGCGAACAGGGGCAGGAAACGAGCGGCGCGCATCGTGGAGCAGGTGGTGGGGGCAGCGACAGCGAGGCGTGGGCGACAGCATGGCTGGCACCGAGGAGCTGGAAGCGTCTATATAAGGCGGTTTAACGCCTCCAAGGCCATCCGAATTGCAGCTGTCACGACGGTCAGCGATCCGTTCAGGCAGGTGATAGTTTAAAGTGACATCTCGGACGAACTGGCAAATCAGGTGTCGTAGCTGGCCAATACCAGCGAGCTGGTCTGAACGGCGCGAGGCCACCGGCGGGGATCGAGAATGGGCTTACTTGGTCGGCCTTGAGCTGGGCGAATGGAGCCGTCCGACATGTGGGCGATGGCACCCAAGACACCATTATCGCCGCCCCTGAAGTCGCTGCCGCAGAGGTGACGGCTCGTGGTCCAGTGATTGGATCATGCCGTATCATCGGGATCCCGCAAGTGGGCGGGATCAACCCGGACGGGCGTTCATTTCCTAGGCATTGGATGCTTGTCCAGACGAAAGGGTTTGCCACATTCATCCATCAGCCCTCAGCTGCGTTGCGACTTGTTCGTGCATGGAGGAGTGGCTGGGCGGTGTTCGTGCAGGTGAGGGGAAGCCATATTGAGATGCAGATATTGCCCGCGGTGCCTGAGCCAGCCGGGCCTGGCGTGTTGTACGAGAGCCAGCTTGGAAGTATCGACGCCACAGCTGCTGGCGATGATCTCGGAGGTGTTGTGTGTGTGTTGGTTGGAGTGCAGCAATGCCGGCCGCCGCAGTCGTTAAGTGAAACAGGGACGCTGGCGAATGACGGCCTCAGGAGGCATCCACGCGTGGTACGGTGTGGTTGGCGGTCATCGGGGCCAAGAGAGCGCTGAAGGCAAGCACGCAGGGGCCGTCCAGGGGGAGAAGGGCAGGAGGGGTGGTTCCGTCTATTTCATTGGCTGAGGACCTGAAGTCGCTTGAAGGCCCCACCTGCCGGTCTCTGCACCGCTGCAGGCGGTTCTTTCTGCAGCTGCCCGGGCCCCTTCTGGCGTCACCTTCCCTCTCCAGCCAACAAAATCTTCAACACCAGACATCGTCACGGGTCCAAGATCAACTACCACACCTTCTCTCGACATTCCTCGACTATCATTCCATTCGGCCTGCTGGCACCTGTGAAGCCTTTTCGATAACTAGCTCCATCCGAAGGAGTCTAGAATCGGTATTCTCAGCATCCGTTTCGCCTAGGGACCGGGCTTGCCCAAAATTGGTGCGACGCCCAGCTGAACGGAACGAATGGAGCAGACCGCGGCTTTCGACGGCCAATTCATTATCGATGAGACCTGAGGCCTTGTCAGAAAACCCGAGATGTTGCTGACACCCAAGATGCCAGTCTGACATCCCAAGCCACGACGCACGCACCTATAACTCGGTCCAGCTATTGATTCAACACCATGGCAGTGTCGCCGCCAGCAGGCTCATGCCATCTGGACGTCGCATCAGTGACCTTTTTTATCGTTCTGTCAATCAAATAATACGAGGCACCCACGAGCACGCGCTCGAAAGCACATGTCGTCGCAAGTGCATCTCTGCAGATGCCCGTCGTCTCCACAGTTGGCAGTACCTGACCGTCCCATTTAAGCAACACGAAGACGCAGAAGCTCTATGTTCGCCTTTTCGGACGATGCAGTTGGATGCAGTTCGCTGCAACCGTGCGAGGCAAACCTGGGATCGTCAGGGCAAGACACTTCTCGAGAAAATAGATGCACTCTGCCTTGCACCGCCATCTCGTTACTCCAGACCAAAGGGCCAGTCGCTACCGCAGGGTCATCTGTGATGCCCGCGTCTGTTCTATGGTTGATCAGGCCATAGATTCTTCGCGTGATCTCGTATGACGATGAACGACGGACGATGCGGTTTACAAATTCTGTACGACAGCACACTCAAAGCCCGCCGCACTTTCCAATCTCTCGGGACGCCTGGTCCTCGACGACCACGAGCAGCCCAAGGCACGCACTGGCCACGAAGGCGAGTCGGAAACCGATGGCGAAGTCCATCGTCATCTCCCGAAGATGCCGCAATCGCTGCAGCCATATCCCTCGTTCTCGTATCGGGTGATTCCAGACACGGAAATCATTTCTACGCAGTCTGGATATGCCAAATGACAAATTGATGAGACAACGAGCTCGAAAGCACCGTGACAACGTCAGGAGTCCAGGACCACGAACTAGACAACGCAGAATGTGACCCCTCAAGGGTGCAAATTTCTCACCTGTGTGTCGGAGAGGAGTTAATGCGACTTGCACAGCCCTCAGAACAAGCATGGACGAAGATCGACATCAGCCGGATTTGGTTATGCTTGCTTGCCCGCGTGGAAAACCCGGCAGATCCTCCCTCCCCCACCCAGCCGCCCACCTTCGTCGCGGCCGAGTCGCGAGGGGTGAGAAACAACCGTGCACCCGCGTGTGCAGTGACGAAACATGGAATCCCTCCGACTCTCCGAGTTCGTCGTCGATAGTTTTGCCAAGCACTGTCAACTGCTCGTCCAAGGCTTGTCCAAGGCTTGTCCAAGGCTTGTTACGACTCGACTCGAGACGGCGTGCCGTTGCCGAGCTTTCATCCCGCCTTCCTGTTCCTGACAAGTCACGTCAACGTCAACTGGTAATGTCACGTCGTTCCAGCATCTGCTGACAGCCTACAGGCTCTTGGTATGGTCATATCGTCATCGCCTCAACGTCTCGATTCGACCTGGAGAGAAGAGCGCCACAATTCAAGCCTTTCCGTTTTCTTTCCGGAAACCGAAACGATGCAGAGACCACATGGGGTCTGGATCCATCAGCACTTCCAGCCGCGTCTTGACTCTCTAACGTAAGCCCGGCTGTTGTGAGCCGAGGCGCGGCGAGGGGTGCGGAGACCTCTTCCCAAGTGGGTTGGCCGCGCCGCTCTCCCGTACTCGGGAATGGAGACCTCAGGGGCTCGCTCACCTGTCCTTCCGGAGTTTCCTCGCCATGGTATGGATACAGTCGCGAATCCGCGATGTTTTGCCCCGTCTCAACCTCGTCGTCAGAATCAGTCAGCGACGCAGTGGGCCCGAGCTCGTTGGCCCTGGCCAGCAATCTCACACGCCTCGCGTTTGAGGATCGACACGATCTTGGTACCATCCTGGTGTCGTTCTCAAATCTTTCAACGGCACAGATAGGGACCTCCCTGCTGGGTCCAGGAACGCTCCCGCCGCTAAACCTTGTCCAGCGACCTCGTCGCCCTCATCGACGCCGAGCCCCAAACGGCCGTGGAGAAAGGACTTAGGCTTATCTCCTCCTGGACGAGCCTCGCGGTTCCCCCCACAGTCGTGATTTTCAGAGATCTACCTATCGGAGCTCAGATCGCCAACGGCTTGTCATGCATGAATCCACCCTGGCCGCCTTTTCCGAGGAAACTGGCACTCGGGCACAGTCCTGGGCGTCGTCGTTTCCCCCTGCTGGCCTGGTCATCGCTCTCCCAGGACCCGCCGCTGGCCCTCGAAACAGAACCCAAAGCCAATCGCATCTTTGCAAGCCTCGTCAGCTAGGGAACGCCGCCCGTGCCGTGCAGTCGTCAGATCAGTGCCTCGACTGATCTTTGGTGAGAAGCAGAACAAGTCAGCGGCGAAGATGCCTCGCGCCGGACGGCGCAACGGCCAGAATCCCTGGCCTTGGAAACCCGGGTCAGTGTTTGCCAAGCCCCGTCAAATGTCTTCCAAGACTGTCCAAGAGCTGTCATCCAGTGTGTCGACGACTCGTATAAGAGGCACTCGCATGCCCGGCCAAAATTTTCGATCTCGCCTCTTCTCATCAGCATCTCATCAAGTCTTCAGCCTTCTTTCATCTGCCTTTCTTTTCGACCAGAGCCCGGAGCTCCCAGTTGGCCATTCTCAGTAAATAATTCAACGAACTTTCCTTCTCGTTCCAGATTCGACTTATACCGATCTTTCCAACCGCCAAAATGAAGTACGCCTCCGCCATCCTCCTCGCGGCCTTTGCTGCCACCAACGTCTTTGCCCACGGTGTCATCGACGGTGTTCAGGGCGCCAACGGCGTCAACCTGCCCGGCCTCTCTCGTGAGTGGTCCAAGAACGCCCGCAACGAAAGAATGTCAACTGACAAACGCAGTGATCGACGGCACTCCCCGTGACTGCGCTTCTCCCCGCTGCGGCTCCGAGGCCGACACCTCGATCATCCGTGACCGCGAGATGGGCACCGGACGCGCTTCTGCCCTGGGCCGCACGCAGGGCGGCGGACCCGTCGACGCGGCGGCCATGGTCCAGCAGTTCATGAACGGCGCCGCCGGCAACACGACGGCCGTCAAGAAGGCCCGCGAGATCCACGAGGCCAACATGGCGCGCCGCAGCATCGCCGCCCGCCAGAACGGCAAGGGCACCAAGACCCCCAAGGGCACCGCCGAGACGTCCGTCAAGGCTGCCACCGGCATGGCCGCCCAGGCCGGCATGCCCACGACCGCGGACGACGGCACCCTCAAGATGACGTTCCACCAGGTCAACCAGGACGGCGCAGGCCCTCTCACGGCTGAGGTTGACGGCACGTCGGGTGGCACCGACCCCGCTGCCTTCAAGACCGCCGAGGTCACCCAGAACGTCCCCGGCATCGGCTTCGGCGGCCTGTCGGGCGCATCCACCATGGACTTCCCTGTTGCCATCAAGATGCCCGCCGGCATGACGTGCGATGCCAACGTCGGTGGTGCCAGCAACGTGTGCGTTGCCCGCCTGCGCAACGCCGCCCTCGCGGGTCCCTTCGGTGGCTCCGTCGCCTTCACGCAGTCGGCAACCGCCCGCAAGCGCGCCGTCGAGTTCACCCTCGCCAAGCGCCGCGAGGCCCGCGCTTTCCAGGCCTAGAGGAATACGTATTCTCTAACGGGCATCGTGGTGAATAGTCGCGGCATTCTAAGCAGTCGGAGGCAAATTTCTTTTTCTTCTTCTCTATTTGTGTCGGTCCTAGCGGACGTCTGCCAGGGGCATGACGCGAGCTGGGGCTCGCCAATCTCTGTTTTCTTTCAGTGATATCCTGTGGATACTTGGGGTTTATTTCTGTGTATAATCCTTTGCTAGTTAGAAGTGCGGGCGACGAAAATGACGATGCTTGGTGGTCCTTGAACCTCTCCCTCCTCTCTGTTGTCTGTGACGACTGTGAATTAGTGATCTGATCTGATTAATCAACAACGCCAAGAGCGATCCGTTTCACTGGGACGTTTTCATCACGGTCGTCTCTTGATTTGGATGTTGTCTGGGAGATGGTGTTTAGGTTTGGTGGGAAAACGTGTTGTTTCATGGTGCTATTGCTGTTCTTGGCTTATTCAGCGGGCCAAGAGATGGGGGAGATGCGTGCGGTGCGGTTAATATCGACGGGCGGAAGGGGCGGATATTTGGAGTTTCATGCGCCGTCCCGGGATGCGGTGTTTCGTTTGTCCGTCGGCCGGCCTTCGTAAATCGTATTCGAATGTCTTTATTTGGGGGTAGACTTGGAATTGCTCTTCGTGGTTTTTTTTTAGCGATGGTCGGGGGCGGAAAATCGCCAAGTAGACGGGAACTGTACGTGTTTGGGGATTACAGCATCCGTGATCGGACTGAGGAAAGGGGCGGCGGGATGGGAGGTTTACACCGGCGCGCTCTCTAGAAGAACCCTCTCCGAACGAGGAAGGGCGGCGGATTTAAGCGAGCGGACGTCGGCTTGGGTAGGCAACTCCGCCCCCGCGTCCCGTCGGCCTCGCAGGCTATCTTCGTCGGTGCGGTCGTGGTACGCTACCCCGGTTCAAGGAGCCAAGAGAGAACCGGGAGAACGGGTTCTTTTCCTGTCTTTAATCCGAGCTTGCCGCGGCCGATAATGCCATTGCAGTTTTCCCCTGCCAGCCAAGTCTGTCGAGACCTTGACGAAGCGTCGCTGGCATGAGACGATTCGCCGGGGAGTAGTAGCGGTCAAGCAGAACGAACATATAATCCCGCAAGAGAATAGGATTCCCTGCAGAGGAAATCGCGCGTTGTTTTGTTTATGTATGTAGCTAAGCAATAACCTTGCTCAGGCAGTTTTAATACCACTTACGTACGCGCGACTCGGAGGGATGCGGTTGAAGAAATAGTGGGGGGGGGGGGGGGGGGGGGGGGGGGGGGGGGGGGGGGGGGGGTTGAACCCTTGGAGACAGGTAGGTATGGATTCGCGTAAAGATGCGAGGTGACGGGGCCTGCAGGAACGAACGATGGACGGGGTCCCCTGGGCTGGGGGCGAATTTGCGGAAGGGTAGCCGAGATGGAGGGTTGGTGGGCTGTCGATCTGAGCTGAGGGGCTTCGTTTTTGTTTTTTTTGAATCATTGTACTTCTGCCTATTCATTAATACAGTAGGCCATCGTTGCAGTTATCAGGTCAAGTAGAAGCCCAAGGCAAAGTCAGCAGATCTAATGTTCTCGAACGTCCACGTCGCGTCATTCATAGCTTCGTCGTCCGTGCTGCCGTGACAAGGCCCCCCCCACACCCAGCCGAGCAACCCGCTCCGACGTCGCCGGGGCGTCGACCCCGCTAAAAGCGTCCCCCAGCCCCAGGGGACGCGCAGCGCAGCGAAAGCCCACAAGTGGACTCTCTGCCTGTGCGAAGCGAGGCCCGCCCATCCCGGCGTGTCGGTGACATGTGTCCAACCGTCCGCCCCCAAAGCCGAAAGCCTTTCTCGTATCTTATCTCAAGCTGGATTTCCATCTCTGCTGGACATGTTTCAAGAAGCAAAGTGGTGGAAGATATGGAGTAAGGAGAGGGGTAGGGATCGTCGTGTGAGATACTTCCCAAAAGCTTCCAACCAGGAGGCAGAGATAAGATCACACAGGCGCATGCGCATGCGCTGTCCATGTACATGCGAGGCGGAACATGTGAAAAGCCATGCAGTTCGTCGCAATTAGAAATCGCACGGGCAACCACACACACGAGCGCAAGCTCGAAGAGAACAGATAATGCACAACGTGACAACGTGACAAGCTTATCTGTGCAACGGGCTCCGAGCATCGCAGGACCAGATTTTTCAACCATCACCATCCATGGTGCTATCTTTCCACCAAGAATCAACTGGCCAGCAAAGGTACTACCTATGCGTACAATTGACACCTCCTGAAAGCAGCTACCCGACCATCGACTGCAATCTTAAACCTCACCTCACCTAACTTAGCTCACAGCCTGCTAAGCCGCACAGTACCTGACCTACTACTGTAGGTAATGTCACTCCCCGTGCTAACCGCCTTGTCTTACACGCCCTCCCGTCCCCTCCGGTTCATCCATCCGCAGAGGCCAAGACGTTGCTTTATCTCGGCCTGCAGAACGGACGAGAAATACTCGGTCCAAACATTCGTCTTCCTTCGTTCACCGCTCATAAGGCCTCTGCATGCATGCAGCAGCAGCAGCAGCAGCAGCAGCAACCCCAGTTACCTCCCGTCCTAAAGTCGCTCCCATCCCGGTACCTTGCCCACTTATCAAGGACTATTAGCGTACCTGCCGAGGCGCCTGTAGCGTGGCGTGGTACCTGTAGCTCACAAGTCCTACCCGCCCCACCTTCCCACCTTCCCACCTTCCACCGCACGGCTTCGTGCCCAGCTCCGGCTTCCCGGACGGACACCAGCACCAGCACCAGCACATTGTCCTATTTGAACTCGCGCCCGTCCCGCTCGCCTCCTACGTCGTCCTTTCTCTTTCCTTCTCTTCTTCATCCTCGTATCGTCTCTGACCAGAAACATCGCAACGATAACCAGCATACCTCTCACCAAACCCACCCCCTCTAACCAAACAGAACTACCTGTCTGATCGCGCTTACGAGTCGCGATCACCCCGTCGTCAAGACGTTTTCCAACCTGCTCAACTCGTGAGTCCACCCACCTTGTCTACAGAATGCAGTCGAGCACAAGACTGATATCCTCGCAGGGTCCATCATCCGTACGCAGGAGCCCGCTGCTCAGCCGCCCCCGGGGGTTCAGCGGACTCGGCCTTTGATCTCTAAAAAGGCCTCGAACCACACACTACCAAATCGCAACAACCCGCTCAAGATCAACCCCTACCTCTGTCGCCATGGCTCCCCACGCAGAGGTAGACTCGGGCTCCGCGCACGGAGATGGACCTGCTTCCCCCGTCAACGGCACCGCCGCCGCCCAGCACCGCGACCTCTTCACCGTCAACTCCCCCAACGTCGTCTACAACGACGCCGAGATCCTGTCAAAGTACACCTACCGCACCACCAAGGTGGCCAGGGACCCGGCCTCGGGCAAGTACGTCGCCACCCCGACCGAGACGCTCTACGAGTTCAAGACGGACCGCAAGGTCCCCAAGGTCGGCATGATGCTCGTCGGCTGGGGCGGCAACAACGGCACCACCGTCACCGCCGGCATCCTCGCCAACCGCCGCGGTCTCGCCTGGGACACCCGCGAGGGGCCCCGCGCCGCAAACTACTACGGCTCCGTCATCATGGGGTCCACCGTCAAGCTGGGCACCGACGCCGAGACGGCCCGGGACGTCAACATTCCCTTCCGCGACCTGCTGCCCATGGTCCACCCCAACGACCTCGCTATCGGCGGCTGGGACATTAGCGGCCTGAACCTCGCCCGCGCCATGGACCGCGCCCAGGTCCTCGAGCCCACCCTCAAGGCCCAGGTGGGCAAGGAGATGGCCGAGATGGTCCCGCTGCCGAGCATCTACTACCCGGACTTCATCGCCGCCAACCAGGAGGACCGCGCCGACAACGTGCTCCCGGGGACCAAGGCCTGCACGGCCCACGTCGACAAGATCCGCCAGGACATCCGAGACTTCAAGGCGGCCAACGGCCTCGACAAGGTCATCGTGCAGTGGACCGCCAACACGGAGCGGTACGCCGACATCATCCCGGGCGTCAACGACACGGCCGACAACCTGCTCAAGGCGATCGAGGAGGGCCACGAGGAGGTGTCTCCGTCCACGGTGTTCGCGGTCGCTTGCGCGCTCGAGAACACGCCCTTTATCAACGGGTCGCCGCAGAACACCTTTGTCCCCGGGGCGGTGCAGCTCGCGGAGCGACACGGTGCCTTCATCGGCGGCGACGACTTCAAGTCGGGACAGACCAAGATGAAGTCGGCGCTGGTGGACTTTTTGATCAACGCGGGCATCAAGCTGACCTCGATCGCGAGCTACAACCACCTGGGCAACAACGACGGCAAGAACCTCAGCTCGCAGCGGCAGTTCCGGTCCAAGGAGATCTCCAAGTCCAACGTGGTGGACGACATGGTCGAGGCCAACACCGTTCTCTACAAGAAGGGCGAGAAGCCCGACCACACGGTGGTGATCAAGTACATGCCGGCGGTGGGCGACAACAAGCGCGCGCTGGACGAGTACTACGCCGAGATCTTCATGGGCGGCCACCAGACCATCTCGCTGTTCAACGTGTGCGAGGACTCGCTGCTGGCGTCGCCGCTCATTATTGATCTCGTGCTCGTGGCCGAGATGATGACGCGCATCCAGTGGCGGGCGACGTCGTCGGACGGCACCGCCACCAAGGACTTTGGGGGCTTCCACAGCGTGCTCAGCGTCCTGAGCTACATGCTCAAGGCGCCCCTGACGCCGCCGGGCACGCCCGTCGTCAACGCGCTCGGCAAGCAGCGCGCCGCGCTGGTCAACATCTTCCGCGCGTGCGTCGGCCTCGAGCCCGAGTCGGAGATGACGCTCGAGCACAAGCTGTTCTGAGCGCTGTCAGGTGGCGTTCTGTGGACCAGCGTGACCACGGTTAATCGTCTCTGGTGCCCGTGGACGATGTATTCGCTTTTGTTCTTGCTTGCTGTGCCCACGTTGGCCCTCGAACCTTTTGTCTGTGCTTTTGCTTTGGAGGTTGTGACCTCGGCCAGTCATTTCAACAAGTTCTCGCTGTACATATTAGTACGTGAGACTCTTGGTAACGTCCAATAACATAAAACCCAAATATAGTCAGTCATTACCGCACATGTCTCATGCTCGTAGTTTATGGTTTCCCGCCCCTCCCACCTTCTTCGCTGCCCGTCGGTGGTTGATTCTGGAATTCAGGAGCAAGTCTTCCCGAACGCGGGCGTCAAAACAGCCGGAGCTTTCTTTCCCAGCACAGGGGAAAGACGGAAAAGCTTAGTTGTTTGTGTTTTGTCGTATGCCATCACTGACGATGACGGTCGTTAGGAGTAGTTCTACGGAACTAACCGTTCCATACCCCTAAGCTGAGTAGCTTCCCACCGGCAGCAATTATGACGGGAAGTAGCGAGGATTATGGACGATAGGGACAGCGACGGACGACAGCTACGATGACGGACGACAGGGACGACAGGGGCGATAGTGATAATAACGAACAACGGCAACAGTAATAGAGGACAGTAAACGTTGGCCGCTTTCGTTCGCCACAAGGAGGATGATGATCGCCACTGTTCCTCGTTCCACAACATCGCGAGGAGTTCCTAGAGGCCCTGGTCCGTGTCCGTGTGGCACTGTCAGTTGCGATTGCGGGGTGGCGGACGGACGGTACTTGGAACCTGGGGTTTTTGTCAATCATCGCGGGAGCGTTGGTTGATCTAGCGCAGGATTGCTGTCAACGCGCGTCTGAGCGTTCGCGGTGGTTTGCTCGGTTTCGATTTGACGTTCTCCAACCAAGGGCGATGACGAAGACGTAGAAAATGTGGACAGAGGTGAGTGATTATGGTGGTGTCTCGACCTTTCCTTGTTTTCTTGTCGATGAAAGAGTCGCAATTAGCGGGCTGCGGGTACTGTCTAGGTACGTACCTTTCCTGGCCTGAGGATGGAGTTCTGGACATCTCATCAGAAAAAGCTAAAATCCCCAAAATGCGCAACGGTGGTGGAGAGACATGCTATTAGCGCCCCATAACAAAGGGCCGCAGAGGAGAACGATGAAGGAAAGCAGCGACTCTGATTGGATAAACGCAGCTGAATCAGCACCCGTCGGTGGGCGCCCTCCGGGGACTAGCGCACGCTGTCATCATTCATCATTCTCACCCCCTGGCGCTGGCGGGGTGGCTGCTCCAGGGGGCGTACGTACCTGATCGGCCCCAGCGGTTGCCGGGGTGGTGCTGGCTGGTCTCGAAATTGAGTCAAGCATAATAAAGGGCGCGCGAGACGGTGCTTTTTTTACTTGGAGCGGTGCAGAGACACGCGGGAGGGACAACTGGTATACTACAGGGGAGAAGAGAGGGAGGGATGGAAAATGGCAGGTGCTAATAGTACCGGGCTGCCTCTTGTATCTTTGGTAGAGTATCTACAAGAGTACCTACCTAGGGAAGGAGGTTCTTCCTGCCAAGACCTCGTCTCTGAAAAGCTACAACCTTAGCATTTGGTACGTCGTCCCATGGAAGGAAGGAAGGGTAAATTACAATTATTTTCCTTGTTTTTTTTTGGCCGTCCCGTCCCGTCCATGCCTTTTTTTGCCTGCCTGCCCACATTGCTTCTGCCATCGACCGTCGCTAGACCCTTTTCCCCCCTTCCGTTTCTGTTTCTGTCTCCTCCATTCCCTTTCGATTTCGCCTTGCTGAATTTCCGTCGCTTCGACAACCATACGCCTGCTTGTCGTCGCCGTCGCTTTGAGAAGCATACGATTGCTTGTTGGTGCTGTCGCTTGGACGACTGTACCATTGCTTGTCGCCGGCGTCGCTTCGACGACCTTACGATTGCTCTTCGTCTCTGAGCGGGCACGCCGTAACGACTCGGCAGAGAGAGACACATAAATACACGTGCCACGATGCTGTTCTCCAGACTTGGGCGCGCTGCGCTTGCTGCAGGTTAGTGGCACGACTGCTTATTTCGCGCGATCCCTTATTGGCGACACCACGCCCGCCTTGGGATGTGGGCTACCCCCGTCTCCATCGCATCATCAACGATTGCTCAAACACTCTTGGATTGACCCCCGCTGACGCAACCCTCGCAGCCACGCTCGCCGTCCCCTCGTTTGCGCAACAGACCGACCTCGGCCAGTCGACCTTCATCGCCCCCGAAAACAACGTCGCCTTCGGCTTCACCGTCCCCGAGAACGGCGGCGAGGATGTCTTCATCACGATCCGCGCCCCCGTCGAAAGGCAGTGGGCCGCCATCGGCCTCGGCCAGGACAGGATGCAGGGCAGCCTGGTCCTCATGATCTACCGCGACGAGACGGGCAACGGCGTCACCTTCTCCCCGCGCGTCGCCTACGGAAACTACGAGCCCGCGTACTACGACCACGTCAAGTGGGAGACGCTCAACAGCACCGGCGTCTACAACGGCTCCATGGTCTTCAGCGCCCGCTGCACCGCCCACTGCCGCAACTGGCCCGGCGGCTACGTCGACGTCTCGGACGAGAACCAGAAGGCCATCTACGCCGTCGGGCCCAAGGGGGGTTACTACTCGAGCAGGGTCGACTCGTCGGTCAAGTTCCACGAGGAGTTTGGCCGCTTCACCATCAACATGAAGCGCACTATTGGCCCAGGCGATGCCCCGGTGCTCAAGGACGACTCGGTCAACGAGGGAACAAACCAGGTCTACGCCAAGGACGGCCGGAGGGACCTCAAGTCCATCTTTCACGCCCTGCTTATGGTCGGAGGTTTCGTCTTCCTCATGCCTATCGGCGTGATCCTCCTGCGTTTTGGGAATTTGGTGCGGTGGCACGGCATCAACCAGGGCGTGGCCGTCCTCATCGTTCTCGTGGGGTTCGTCCTCGGCGTCCTTACCAGCTTCTGGTATAATCGCGTAAGTCCCCCCCCCCCCCCCCCCCAAAACAGGGGCACCGGGAGATAGAGTACTGACGTGAACCAGTCCCGCGGCTTCAACTCTGCCCACCAGATCATCGGCTTCATCGTCGTGGCCTTTTGCCTTGCCCAGTTCGCCGTCGGCTTCCTGCACCACTCCAAGTACAAGAAGACGGGGCAGCCAACCGTCTACAAGACGGTCCACGTGTGGCTTGGCCGCATCGTCATCGGGCTGGGCACCTTCAACGCCTTCCTGTAAGTCTGTGCGCTCAAAGCCCCGCTGTCAGCGACTAACCCACCCCCCACAGTGGCTTCTCGTTCGCCATGAACCGCAAGTTCAACTACTTCCTCGCCGGGCTCATCATCCTGCTGCTCGCCCTCTCCATCTTCTTCACCTTCGGCCGGACGTGGAGCCGCCGGCGGAGCCCCGCCAAGTACGGGAACCAGCCGGGCGGCTACAACCCCGAGCCGTGGCGCCAGGCGCCTCCCGGTCCTGCTGGCGGCGCTTACGGATACTACGGGGCTGCCCCGCCGGCGTACCAGCCCCCGTCCCACCAGAACATCGGACTCACGAGCATGGTCGCCGACCCGGCGCAGCCTAGTAAAGAGCGGAGCGGCAGCCGCGATTACCGGAACGAACTTGGCTCGGCGCATCAGCCAAGGGAGATGGTCTAAGGGGGGTCACACTGCGTTACGAGGAACAACGAGACTGGATGAAAAACGATTGGGCTGGCTCGTAGCAAATTGAGCCATGTGTATGTATATGTAATGTACGGATAGGACGGCAAAAAGCCCTACTGTCGTTTGTTCTTGTCGCTGTTGTCCGTCATCGTCGCTGTCCGTCATGGTTGCTGCTGGGAGGCATAGTCCCCGTGAATCATTTGCAAGCGTGAACGGTCAATCCTTGGGCTGTGGCGAGCCAGCGCATAGGTGGGGTAGTTCGGCACCGAATCGGCGAATTGCGACATCTGAGTGTTTGGGCGGACGTGGGTCTCTGTCCGATCGGCTCTGCACGAGCGATTGCGTGCTTGCAGGAGGGCTGCAATGCAGAGATTTTACCACAGACGTCGGAGGCATCTGCAAGTTAATCTTGGAAAAGGAGAAGATTAAAAGTCATTGGTGTCCGTTGAATGCAGACTCGGTCCGGGGAGGTAATTTGAGTAATCGGGGGTCCCCGAGTCCGCAACTTTCCCTTGGAACTCTTCAACGGGCCGGCGCCGTGATCGGCTGCGGGGATGGGTGGGGGGACTAACGTGTGGGGCGTTCGGCGAAATCCCCGACGACGCGGTGGCACCTTCAGACGTCGGTTCTTCGGATATCCGACGTTGATTTTCTGCTATTTTGTTTCCTTTTTCCCCATATCAGCATTTTTTTGTTTTTGAGAGTGTCTTCGTTCCCCTTTTGCATTTACATATTTGCGAGGTTATCGGATCTCATTCCTTGAACGGTTGCAGTCTGCTTTGGACGTCTGGTCGTTTCTTGAGAGAAGTGACGTAATCCTCCATCGTCGGCGATCGCAAAAGCAGCGCGTCAAAGGGGTCTGGAGTGGAGGTATGCCGCCTCGTGCAGAGGAGGAGCCGCGGCGGCGCCTGGAGGAGCTGTACCGCGATGTCGACGACGACGACGACGACGACGCTGACACCGAGTCCATCGCCGAGTCGGAGGGGGACGGGGGCGAGGACGCGCCCATCCTTCGACGCGAGGTCGAAACCGCCGCTGGTGACCCAGCCGCAGCCCTGGAGGCAGCAAAGCCGCCCGAGAAGCCCCGCCCCGTGTCATGGCGCGACCTCCCGCAGAAGCAGCAGCTGCTGGTCATCACGCTGACGAGGTTGAGCGAGCCTCTAGTCCAGACGTCGCTCCAGGTATACTTCCCCTCAATCCTCATTCCACCCAACTCTCATTCTTGACCAGAGTAACTGACACTCCCTCCAGTCGTACATGTTCTACCAGCTAAAGTACTTCTCCCCGACGCTCCCGGACTCGGCCATCTCCGCCCAGGCGGGCGTCCTGCACGCCTCCTTCACCGCGCTGCAGTTCGTGACGGCCATGATGTGGGGCCGGCTCGCGGACTCGAAGAGGTTCGGCCGCAAGACGGTGCTGATGATCGGATTGCTGGGGACGTGCGTTTCGTGCATCGGGTTCGGGTTTTCTAGGACGTTTGCGCAGGCGTTGTTTTTTCGGTGCTTGGGGGGCGCTACGAATGGGAACGTTGGAGTTTTGAGGACCATGTACGTCCACCCTTGTCTCTCTCTTGGTTTGGGATGAGTGGTTGATGAACTGACACATCCCAGGATAAGCGAAATCGTCCGCGAGAAAAAGTACCAAGCCCGCGCCTTCATCCTCTTACCGATGACCTTCAACATCGGCGTCATCATCGGCCCCATCTTGGGAGGTTTGCTGTCCGACCCGGCGGGGAGCTACCCGGACCTCTTCGGCGGCGTGCCCTTCTTTGAGAAGTTTCCCTACGCGACGCCGAACCTGCTCAGTGCCGTTTTCTTGTCCTGCGCCGCGTGCTCCGTCTGGCTGTGCCTCGACGAGACGCTGGACGCGCTGAGGGAGCACGGCCCGGACGCGGGATCCCGCGCGGGGGCGGCGCTGGCCTCGGTCCTCCGGAAGGTTTGGAGCCGGATCCGGCACGGAAGGCGGCGGGGTGCGATATTTTTGGATGAGGGTAATGTCGGGGGAGAGTCGTACGCGCCGAGCACGGCTACCACGGACGTCGAAATGTCCCCCGACGCAGCCCCCGCTCCCAAGACGAGGCCGAGGGCGCGGTATACCCAGCGGCTGCCCTTCAGACGCATCTTCACGCGCAACGTCGCGCTCACCTTCTCCGCGCACTTTTTGCTCGCGTTCCACGTCGGCACGTTTAATTCCCTGTGGTTCGTCTTCCTCTCCACGCCGGCGTCACAATCCCCGCCGCATTTACCGTTTCGATTTTCCGGAGGTCTGGGAATGCCGCCGCGCAACGTCGGCGCCGCGATGGCCGTGCTTGGCTTCATCGGGATATCGCTGCAGCTGTTCGTGTACCCGAGATTATCCGCGCGGTTGGGCACGGTGCGCGCGTGGAGGGTGTTTCTGTGTGCGTTTCCGCTTGCGTACTTCTTCGTCCCCTACCTCGCCGTCGTACCCAGCACCGCCTTCACGCCGCCAGGTCCCAAGGGCGGGGGAGCGGTGTGGACTGCCATTGTCGGTGTGCTTCTGGTCCAGGTTCTGGGGAGGACGTTCGCGCTGCCGGGGCAGACTATCTTGATCAACAACTGCTCGCCTCACCCGAGCGTCTTGGGGACCGTGCATGGCTTGGGCCAGAGCGTGAGCAGCGCTGCGAGGACGGTTGGACCTGTGCTGGGGGGCCTTCTGTATGGGAAGGGGCTTGAGGCCGGGGTCGTGGGGGCTGTTTGGTGGGGGCTTGCGGGGGTTGCTGTGTTGGGTGTTCTGGCTAGTTTGGCTGTTTGGGAGGGGGATGGGCATGAGATTTGGCTGGAGGGGGATGAGGAGGAGGAGGAGGAGAGGCGGTAGGTGGGTAGAGGTGGACTTAATGGCGTTGGTTCTGGGTTGAGGTGTCTTGATGGACTGCGGCTGGTGTTTATCAGAGATGATGGGTTGTTAAACTCTTAGAAGTAATAGAACACACTGGATGGTCCTGAAATCTCTGCCTACGGACAATATCTACGCTGTTGCCGCAAGTATTGTATGAGGTATGATGATAGCAGCATCACTCGAGACCACTCCGATGCTTAACAAAAATAAAAAGTAAAACTACGAGTAGGGTCTACATGAATTTGCCGTATTACAACCTGCAGGGAAACCGAACGGGTGGTGGTCGAGGTTGCGGGGCGTGATTGGGCCTCCTGTCTCCACAAGGCGGGATTAAGCTTAAAGAGCGAGTCCACTCGGCCGGGACCCTAACCGGAGATTTCTGGATCGCGGGGAAGGGGCGAACGGACGTCAGGGGGTTCCATTTATATGTAAGGGGCAGGCGGGGGGATGTTTCCGCAAGCCCCAGTAAGGGGACTTTGGGATTCAACCTTGTCGAAGAAATTAGATTCTAAAGAGCAAACTATTGATACGACGAGTTCGTCTGCATGGCTGGGGGGAAGGCGCCTCAAAGTCGGCCGAGTGCGACATATTATTGTGCTGCTAGTACTGTCTACTGTTGGTCGGGAGTCACCTCGCTGGCCACGCGTTCAAACGGCAGCTTTTTGGCCGACGCAAAGCTTCATTGCTGATCAAGGTACATAAGTAGCCGAGTCCTCGCTGGCTCAGAAGGAGGTATGTGGCCGCCTTTGTGCAGCCACGACGCGTACTGCGAGTACCGGTACGCTTGGGTTCTCATGTCGTTCGCAAGTCTGCAGGATCTTGAGACTCAAGATAAATGGAAGCGACTAAACTCAGACAAGAGCGTGGAGACAATTAGCTGGTTCAGTTACGTGATCTTTGGATCACACTTCCAAGTATCGCCAGTGTCATGACCAGAAGTTGGGTTTTACGCACACAGACGGAATCTCAATTCAACTAAAGGCATCATTCAAAATAGTTGTGACGTCTCTGGCTAAAGTGTCTTGGCTCTCTCTGAAACATGCAAGTTCCTGGTAAGAGTAGGGGTGCAGTTCGCTCTAGCCTCTACTCAAGCTATCGTCCGGACTGAAGACAACGGTCAACTCCCATTCGTTCTGTCTCTCACAACTATCCCGCCCACAATCAAACACTAATAAAGCTAAACAACAATCTGACTTAACAAAGTTCGATAGGCAAACTCAGGGCGGTTTCATTCGTGCAAGCAAATTGGAGGGCCAACACCGTCGTTTCTGGATCGTCAACATCAGTGCGTCGTCTCTAGTTTCCGGCATGGCAACTCCCAAAATACTCCCCGCCTACCTCCCGTGGCGGGCCAGATACACCAGTATCGTGACCGAAATCTGCCTCGTAGACGCCACACCCGGCACGCGGCAAGGTAGCCCGACCCTCGCTGCCTTACCATCCCGCGCTAGCCGTGAAGGGGACCACGTGTCGCACCAGACCGCCGGATCGGGAAAAACAAGGCTTGCAAGTCTCATAACAATAGCCGCGTCCGCATCCGTATCGTGTGCGTCAATGGGTGGTAATCATCAAGCGGCGTGGGCGGCTTAACTTCCTCCCGGCCCCCGCTGCGGCTGATGGCAGACTAGGGTCCCTTTCAGCTCGCAACCACGCCCCCCACCCTCTTCATCCCTTGCTCTGCACCACGTCCTGGAGTACTTCTTGACGTCTTGGCCCCCGTGAGCTTGACTTGAAGACGAACGTCGATTGAAGAGTCTTGGTCGAGAACATAACCAGGGAGAACCATGAACACTAATCCAAACATGCAATACTTCCCGCCGCCTCCTGGGCCGGGCGGAGCCCATCTACCGCCTCCTCCAGGTTCAGCTCCTGCTGCCACTCATTACTACCCGCCGCCGAACGGGCAGATTCAGTATCAGCAAGCTTCAAGTCACCAAAGAAACTCGAGCTATGGGGGTTATGCGCAGGCGCCGACTCATCAGGCCGCCCGGCCGCTCACTCCCCAGCCGCCAGCTCATTATTCCCACCCAGCAAGCCCGCAGCCGTTTCATGCAGGGACGTGGCCACAACCGCCGCACCAGGCGCCCGTTCCACATGCATATCCCACCCAGCAATATGCTCCTCCCTCGACAGGCCTGTATCAGGCCCCCGGTGCCGCTCCTCAAATGCCGCCTCCCGGGGCCTATCAGAACGCTCCTAGCCAGCAGTCGTCCTTCCAGCCCTTCCAGAACGTCTACTCAAACATCAACAACCAGGTTCTGAGCTCGGTCCAGGAGATCAAGAACAAGGCGCGGAGCAAGTTTTCCCAGTACCTCATGCAGCCCGGGCAGCAGTCGCCGCAGTTCAACAACTACGGGCCCTCGCCGCCCCAGACCGGGTCGTCCTCCAGGCCTGTTTCCGTCCACTCCATGTCTCACGGGAGTCCTGGCTTCCAGGCACAACCTCAGCATCGCCACTCCCAGGCGAGTCAGTATCAATATGGGGTGCCGCACGCCGCGTCGCCGCCGCCGGTGCAGAGGGCTTCTCCTCAGCAGTACGGCCAGTTCGCGCCGCCGCCGCAGCAGCAAGTTTACCAACATCCTCAAGCCCCCGTCAGGACCGCATCATACCCTACGTATCAGCACTCCATTCCTCATGCTCATGCTTCGCCGCCGCCGGCTGCGATGGAGCAGCACTTGGGCCCCTCCCCGGCGTCGTCAGCGATGCCTACGCCCAGCCCGTCCTATCCAGCCTCGGTTCCTACCCAGCCAACGGGCACTCGGGATTACTTCGCAGTGCCCAACGCTCAACCGGTAGGGGCCGTCAGCTCGTGGCCGGTTTCTCAGCATTTCCAAGAGGTCCAGCAGGCGCAGGAGCTTCCTCTTTCACATGGCAGCGAAGCCCATCCTGTGACACAGCGTGATGGGCACAGCAGGGCAACCAGCTCAGTCAACGCCAACCAGGCTGAGACATCCCAGCCCCGGCTCGTGCGCACCGCGAGTGGCTCGTATAGGATTCTTCCTCAGGGGCCCGACATCCAACCTCAAGTCCCGCAGCAGACATGCCCTCAGCCTCCTCAGCCTCCGGCCGCCGCGGGATCCTTCACGAGCAGCCATCAAGAACCCCAACAAGTCGCGAACCAGGGGTTTGCAAACATCTCAGCCGCTGTCCAAGAAGAGGCTCCTCCTGCATATGTAGCGGTCGAGACCCCGAACGTTCCCCCGACGGAGCCCCCGGCACCTCAAGCGACTCCGAGCGTCCAGCCTGCTGTTCAGGAGAGCAGGGCAGACCCCAACGTGGAAAACATCTCATCTCAGCTGGGCTCCATGACGCTCCAACAGCCCGCGTCGAACTCGAAGCCGCTCACCCTCGAAGACGAAGACTTCCACGACTGGAAGCGGCCCGTCCCAACCATCACCGACGACGGAAAGCCGAGCGGCGTCATTTGGGAGTGCCCCGAGAAGCGCGTCATCGACTACGAGTCCGACTGGTACCACCTCCCAGACATCCCCGACTTCCTCGTCTGCACCCGCTGCCACGAGCGGTACCTCTCCCAGACGCCGCTGTCGCCCTCCTTCGAGCGCGTATCGCGCCCCACGGGACGGTGCCGCTTCAACGTGCCGCGCATCACCAGGTGCCTCCTCCCAGAGTACGTGAGGACAAAAGACGCGCAGCCGCTGAAGGCCTTTATGTCCCGCCGCCTGCAGATCCAGGACTGCCACGGCGAGGGCGGCATCAACGGCGCGGCGGGAGTGAAGTGGTTCAAGGTCCTGGACGAGCGGCTCGAGGGCATCGTCGCGTGTGAGGCCTGCTACGAGGACGCCGTCTTGGGAACTTCCTTCGCGCCGCACTTCGCGCCTCACGACCAGGTCCAGCCCGCGGACCCTACGTGGGCCTGCGACGTGTGCCTCCCCTTTCTCCTGCGCACCCTCGTCAAGCACTCGCGGCTGCCGCAGTATAGCTGGGATGACTGGGCGCAGTCCGCGGCCAAGCACGTCAAACTCCCGAAATGCGACGGAAAGCCTGTCGAACCTGCTAGCCGGCGCTGGCTGCGGCTCCGCGGCGGCCGGGCGAGCGGGATCCTGTACTGCGAGCGCTGCTACGAGGAGTCCCTCGCCTTCACACCCTTGGGCCTGGAGTTCGAACTCGTGGATGTTGAGCCGAGCCGCACCGGCCTCGGGTGGATGGACGTCGCTCTTGGGTACACTAACAAAGAGCCCCAGCCGATGCAGTGCAGCGCCCCGAGCCCGCCAGTACTCGTCGCCACAGCACTAGCCCGCAGTCGTGGAGACGCAGGCGTTCTTCTCGAAGCGGCAGAGGTCATCGCCGCATGCCCGCCCTGCACAGAGACGGGAATCACGGACGGCGCGTGGTACACCCTCGCCGGCTTCGGAGGCTGCGACGGATACATGCTTTGCGCGGCGTGCCACGCGGGGTACGTCCGCGCCTGGGGCCTCGAGAGGCTCTTCCAGCGCGTCACGGGCTTGGATAGTTCCGTGGCGTACCTCTGCAGCTTCCAGCGCACCGCGCCGCGGTGGCTGGGGCACATGCTCAAGATGCAAGAAGGCGTGGAGACGGGGGCCTGGGCGCGATACGAGGGCTGGGTGCACCGTTTCTCCGGGGTGCCGGAGTGCGCAAAGGAAGAGCAGGTCGGCGGTCGGCGGTGGTACGGCTGGGACGACTGCACCATCTGCCCGGAGTGCTGGCTCACGCACTGCAAGGAGGTGCTGTCCGCGGCGCCGGCGGGCGTGGCGAAGGGGCTCGACATGGAGTTCGACGGGCGGCTCGTCGCGGAGACGAGGATGTGCTGCATGTACTCCCCGCGGATGAGGCAGAAGTGGGCCGAGGCGGTGGATGCGGGCGGCGCGAGCAAGCTGGTCGAGTTCTCGAGGCAGAGGCACGGGGTTTACGTCAGGACGGTGCTGCAGGTGAAGATGCTTAGGAGCATGCAGGAGATGCAGATGATGAACGCGATGCACGCGGGGATGATGAGCGTTACGTACCAGGGGATCGAGGGCATGCGGGTCGTGAGCGGGACGACGGACGGGTACGAGCACGGGAGCGCTGCGTTGGGGTGGCATGCGACGGATGAGGGCGCCACGGCCGCGGCGTTCCGGGACCAGATGTCCTCGGGGATGAGCCAGGCGAACAGCGCGAGCACGTGGATGAGAATGGCGCAGTTGATTACGGAGTGGAAGGAGGTGGAGTAGGTGTAATGAGGTTGTGTTGGAACTTGGAGTTCGACAGACTGGAAAGATTGAAACTCGGCGGCTGGCTGTCTATTTCCGGGAGAGCCTTTCTGTGCGACATGGTAGCTGAAGATAGTGGCATTCTCGTGTCGATGAGAATACCTAATGTAATGCGCACCTATACGGCGACTAAAAGACGGTTGAAGTTTGACGCGGCGCCGAAAAAAGGCCGATTTGTGGAGACTGAATCTCGGCGTGGTGGATCCCAGGTGCGGCCTCCGGCCCCGGCACCCGGCCCCACCTTTCGATGCGGATGGAAGAGAGCGACGGTGCGACTACAATCGAACTCATCGGCTCAGATCTAGCTACTGGGGATTGTTTCTGCTTGCATGCTTGAGATGTGACATTTGACTAGTATGTCTTGGACTTCTGTTCGTTCTTCTATGACATCTCGTCTCATCGACGTTGGGAGGAACACGTGAAATGGGCTGGAACATATTCGTATTGCCACCCGGATGAACCTACTGAGATTCGGCACTTTAAGCATCGCGGCGGTAGTAATTTACTAAATTCGAAGCTGTCGTATGATCTCCGCCTACAGCCTCCGGATGCAATAAGGCCCCGTAAACCGTCACGCCTCATCGTCCTTAGTAAGCTGTTCGCAACTTCTCTCTTCGGCGTCGTCAAAAGAACCTCAAACCCGCTTAGGTCAGCGGAGACCCCCAGACGACTTCTATTGCGCTTCCTCGCTAACGTCTTGAGATGAACGGGCTGACCGCCTATTGATCTGTAGGGTTCGTCTGAAACACGGAGACCACGTAAAGTACAATCCCGTATGGAAATTGCCAAGAAGTTTACGACTCGACATAGCCTTGATACTTTCCTAAGCGAAGAGGGAATGGCAATTTTCGGGGACCACCCACCCTCCAAGGTCCCCACCACGCGGATACGGCATTTCGTTTCGGCATCTCGGCGTAAAGAATGAGATACAGCTTCGAGCTGTAAAGACATGTTTACCAATACGTAGTTCGGATTCAGTTTGTTTTGTTCGTTAAGCAGATTTCGGAACTGATGAGAAATGCTGTTTGATTCCGGCTCGGAACGACGACATGCAACTCGGGTGAGAAGTCAAACATAAAATCAAGCGGTCGCCGAGATGTATTTATTCACACTATTGCCAACGAGTTTGCTGGCTTCGCAACATAATTGAGTCATTGTTTGCGTCGCTTCTGCCCTTAATTATCCCGTCCCTTACTCACTAGCAGAACATCTCAGCATTGCCGTGATGGGTCCCTCTCAACCCAAAATGGACGACGCCAACCCGTTTGGACTCGAATCGTCCTGGTCGCAGACCCTCTCGCCATCGAACCGCAATGTCATAGGGCGCTTCGAGGGCGAGGTCGCGGACCTTCCCGTCTTTGGCACCATCCCTCCCCAGCTCAGCGGGACGTTCTACCGCATCCTCGTGGACCCGTTCTACCCCCCGCCCGAGGGCAACCCGCCCATCGAGGGGGACGGCAACGTCTGCGCCTTCCGGATCCGCAACGGACGCGTCGACGTGAAGATGCGGTACGTCGACACGGAGCGTCTACGCCTCGAGCGGCACGCCGGCGAGCGCCTGTTCGGGCTCTACCGGAACCCCTTCTCGCACCACCCCTGCGTCCGGGCGGCCATCGACTCCACGGCCAACACCAATCTCGTCTCCTGGGCTGGTAAGCTGATGGCACTGAAGGAGTCAGCGCTGCCGTACGAGATCGACCCGGACACCCTCGAGACTATCGGCTACGACCCGTTCGGATCCCCGGGCCTGGCGTTCTCCGCGCACCCGAAGTTCGATCCGTATGAGAACGAGCTGGTCGTGTTTGGGTACGAGGCCAAGGGTCTCTGCACTGATGATATCGTGCTGTATGCGATCGACGACAACGGCGGGATCCGGGACGAGCAGTGGATCAAGGCGCCCTGGCTGGGCTTCATCCACGACTGCGCCCTCACGACGAACTTCGTCATTCTGGTCTTGTGGCCGTACGACGCCGACGAGACCAAGATGGAAGCCGGCGGACACCATTGGACTTACAACAAAGACCGGCCCGCGACGTTCGTGGTCGTGCCGCGGCGGAAGTCCAGCAGGCTCCCGGCTGGTTGGAGCCCCGGCGAATATCGCGTCTATCACTGGGAGCACGCGATGCTGCTGCACACGGCAGGTGCGTGGGAGGAGTGGGACGAGAGCGGAAGCAACGTCAGCATATTTGTGGAATCTTCGAGGATGATGTACAGCCCTTTTTCCATGTTCGACGACAAGCTTGCTGCTGGAAATCCTTTCGGGGACATGAAGGCGGACTACGTCCGGTGGAGCATCGACGTGAGCCAGCCTACCAACACAAAGGTAGTCGACCCGACGGTGATAGTCGACCTACCCGGGGAGATGGCGCGCATCGACGAGCGCTTCCAAACGTGCCCGTACGACAAAATATTCCTCCCCGTCATCGTCTCTGGCAAGCCCACCCCGGGGCCGCCGATCCTGCCCGTGGCGCTGAGCGGGTACATGCTAGTCGACAAGTCAGCATCCCGCGAGACACTTTTCGACCCCGGGCCGAACTGCACCGTCGAAGAGCCCGTGTTCGTGCCGCGGTCGGAAGACGCCCCCGAGGGCGATGGCTGGATGCTTGGCATGGTGCACCACCACGACGTCGACCGCAGCGAGCTCGTCGTGCTGGATACTCGAAACTTTGAGAAGCCGGTTGCGGTTGTGCAGTTGCCGTTCAAGACCAAGGGCCAGGTCCACGGGAACTGGGTCGAGGCTGGGCCGGGGATGAAGAGTCTTGTGAGAACGTACGGCAAGGTCGAGGTGAGCGGCCGCGGGGCACTGTCTCTTAGGTCCTGACAAGGGAGCTCGCCACACACTGTTTGTCACGGAAGAAGGTGTACTTGGCTCGATACGAGGCAGAAATAGTAGCAGATGGGAGGAGGGTTTCAATAGCGTGGAGAACAACCCCTCTGGGGCAAAAATTGAATCGTATCAAGATCTACGTCAAGCGATAGACTGCACATTCCTGATGTTGAGTTGATCGTTCGGCACTAACTACTGCGAAAGAGACAGAAGGCTAAGTTTTATTTATAACGTTTCGTCTTCTAATGCTTGCCTTCGCAGGGATCGTGTCTTGCGCCGTTATTCACTCCCTCACAGAGGGGCAAAAAAGAAAGGATCAAAAATGCAAAAGCCACGCACGCTCCGAACCTGGGGCCCTCTCTATGGCCACCAACACTTGATCATACCCGTTAGAGCATGACCAATTGAGCCAGTTGGACACGAGGAAGATCCGATAGCGCGGTTGAGAGGGAGACGCGAAAGGCTGCTCATAATGGACGCAATCGGGCAGGAGCGGGTAGGCAGGAGAATAGAGGGATGGTGGGGAGGGAAGGCGCGGATGAGCTTCAGGTGGTGAACTAGCGACTGCCCGATGTGGTTCACATTCAGCCCCCTAGACAAGACAGGCGCGACGGGACCCCTTAGCACGTATCTGGAAGGCGTCAAGCGTTGGGCTTGTGTCTCCAGCTTTCACCTCTTCTTCCTCCCTCACCCATCCCCTCGCCCACCCCCTCAGCTTTTGCCTTCTCTTCTTTCTTTTCTCTCCCGGATGCTTCTACAGCTGAAGTCTACCCACCAGACGACATTCGACTTCTATTCTCCTCCGGCACCAAAAGGCACCTGCCTACACATTCACTCCGAGGAGCCTCGATCGCCCAACCACTGATTCGACGGCTATCAGCTGCACTTTTGCCAGCCATAGCCAAGGAAGCCCATCTTCTCAAGCTTCAAAACCCATCCGTTGGATTTCCCCCGACTTCAGAGACCCACGACTACTCTCCAGAGCTCAGACACAGTCGGTAACTGTGAAGGTAAGCGACCCTGGAGCCCTCTTGTACAATCCTTTTGTCTGACCGGGTCGATTTCGCAGGTTCATCAACCACATCGGCCAGAACAAGCTGCTGTTTCTAGCTGGACCGGCGGCCGGGCATTTCAATTTCCGACCATGACGACTTTCGCGTCAGAATCCGCCGAGAGATGGCACTCCTTTTTCTTCACGACACGGTCCACCTGGAGTCTGCAGTCTTCCCTCGTCTTCATTTGCGTCGCTCTGGTTCCAATACTCGTCATATTCCACCTGATAAGCGCCTCGATAGTTCTTGCATTCACCGCCATTGCTCTTCCAGAACGCAAATCATTCGCTTTAGATTGCCTGTCAATCGTTTTCCGCTGTGCATACTTCGCTACTCTATGCCTCCCTTTCGCTCTGATGCTCCTCTTCTTCGGTGTGTCCATGTTTCTGACATGGTTCGGAGGATGGTCCTTTCACATTCTTGGTCGCGCCTTGCGACGACGTAACGAGCGAGCGGCGGCCACTGATAGAGGTTGGCCTGGACAATTTGAATCGGACCTGGAGGCAGGTGGCGGAAATTCTTGGCGAAGTTCTCGTTTCTGAGGCGCGATTTCTTCTCCGCGGCGACGCCGAGGCGCTGTGCAGCATCGACGATAGGAGTGAAGGACAACCATAGGATTGAGGGACTCGGAGTCGGTGAAGAAGCTATGTAACATCTCGAATGAGGGAGTGCAGCGGTCACTTGCGGGCCTTCTCTGTGTAGTGTTATGATCAAATATTCGCTTCTTTGATGGGAAGCTGGAGCATTATCCGCAGCTACAGACTCCAGTGAGGAAAGGACAGCTACAATACAACACAGATATGGTAGCTTCGCATGGGATATTTCGCTACTAGGTAGGGGAGTTGTTAGATGCTATCGGCAACAAGTGGTAGAAGACAAAGACCCTCCATGAACGAAAGTACTCAAAACTCGGGTGGTGATTTGGTCCAAATACTTGTGATGTTCCAACTCGGCTTTCTGCAATCAATACCAAACTTCAGACAGCACACCACTTCTAAACATGCTTCAACTCTCCGCATCCCATCTCTGCTGATGGTTTCGTAAGTATAAGACTATGGGTACAGCACGCCGTCATTCGGGGTGTTACCTACGCGCCGTCGACAGCCACGACACCGAAAAGACAATTATCCCTCGGAACGAAGCAAGCAGCCGAAGAAACATCAAGTTTTCCAAGACGCTCGCGCGCACCTATTCGCAGAGTTGTCGTCAATGACCCAACTCGTAACCATCGGCCGAGCCAAGCCGGCAATGAGACTCGAAGAGTGCTAGCTTCCATCGTCAAGCCCGTTATCAAACCAGGTCTCTCTCGGATAGCCACCCAAGTGGGGCAGGAGAAGAGGGGGGAACCATCGTCGACTCACAAGATGTGTTGTTCTTTTTCTTCAACGGCCCCATGTCGGCCCCAAGGTTATAGCCGAATCAGGAAACCACTAAAGCCTCAAACAGGTCATGGTAAGCACGTAGGGTGTCTGCGCATGCATGCTGCAGACTGCATGAAGGAGAGGGGTTATTTTGGTGGGGAAGGGCGGCCGCCGTGATTGAGGCCTTTTTCTTCTTCTCTTGTCTCGTCTCCTTCCCCGCCTTCAAAAGACGACAGACAAGAGCAATACAAAACAACAAAACAAGATAGACTCACCAACCTCAAGATGTCGACCGAGACGAAACCCCCCACCTTCAAAGGCAAAGCCATAGCCATAACAGGCGCCGCCTCAGGCATAGGCCTCGCGACCGCGAAAAACCTCGCCTCCCTCGGCGCGCGCGTGTCCATCTCCGACGTCGACGAGAAGAACCTCAACGTCCTAGCCGCTGAACTTTCTTCGCTGTACGGGGATGAGAACATCCATTCCGCTGTGGTTGACGTATCCTCCCGAACAGCCGTAGAATCCTGGATTTCAGCGGCTGTCGAGAAACTCGGACCTTTGGATGGGGCTGCGAACTGCGCCGGCGTGTTGGGAAAACAGGGGAACCGCGCGTCGCTTCTGGAGCTGGAGGACGAGGAGTGGGATTTCGTCATGGGTGTTAATGCGCGCGGAATCTTGAACGCGATGCGTGCGCAGATTCGCGTCCTGAGAGATGGGGGAAAGGGCGGGTCGATCGTCAACGTGGGATCTGTCTCGGGACTTTATGGATTGGAGTTCCACGGGGCGTATACGGCGAGTAAGCATGCCGTCGTCGGCTTGAGCAAGACTGCTGCGAGGGAGTTTGGGAGGCGGGGGGTTAGGGTTAACGTCGTCTGCCCGTGAGTTCTCTCTCTCTCTCTTCTTCTTTTTTTCTTTTTGGAGATTGTGTTTCTGTTGAAACGGTTTGTTGTGGAGGTTGCTGATTGAAGAAAACAGCGGTGCGATAGATACCCCCATCTTGAGAAAGTCTCTCGAGACGGCGGCGACGGGGGCCGTTCTCCCGCCGCCGCTGGTGGAGCGCGTCGGGCAGCCCGAGGAAGTGTCCTCGATCATCACGTTCCTGCTCAGCGACGCCGCGTCGTACATCACGGGGCAGGCGATGCTTGTCGACGGAGGGATGTTGCCTTGAGAGGGGCTTTGTGAGCATGGTTTCTGTTTTCAAGCGTTGCAGAGAGCAGAGTGGGGGAGGGGAGCGGGAGACTGAGGGCAAGTTGGATACCCGTCATTATGCAGAAACGAGAACATGTTTATGCGGGACAAGTAACGATCTCTAGAGCGCTGATATGATGATGACACTTCTCTCTTTTTTTTTCCATGGCTGCGATTCCTTCGGATGGCCGAGAAGGTTACAATGCAAGTCATAGGAGCTTACAAAAAACAATATTGAACAACGTACTATGGCCTTGACCCCAAAAGCCCGTAATTAGAGACTGTATGTAGCTTTAAGAACGCTAGAATGGAGTTTTCAAAGAACATCCACGACGTTTGGGATCGTCAACAGAAGCTCCCATCCTCCTCGCGACGCCGTACAGATTATAATTATCCTCCAAGCCGTCTTTAAATAACGCAATAGTCTTACCCGTTTGCAAGGAGATCCTGTCCTACTAAGTATGATAAGGAAAGTCTCCTCCCGGTCCACCAGCCCGCCTGCCCGTGCTGACGAGGCTTTCCGAGTGATTTGTCGACACAACGCGATAAATCATAGCATGAGAAATACCACGAGAACGCGGGACCGACAAGTGCTTAGCTCCAAAATAAACAAACTGGTTCGTTTCTGGGCACTCGACCGCTCGTCTGCCATCCCTTGCCCGAGCACTCATTCCAGCACAATGTGTTGCAGCTTCTCTTTCCGGAACATGTACCAGCCTTGATCCCGGCGGATGAAAGCAGGGCTCACCACCTTGAAGTTCCCGTTGGCCGACCTTCTCAGCAGCATCGGCCACTCGAGCCCTGGTATCAGCGCCAGGACGTCTCCCACTCGCCTCGCCGGGAGCGCGATGCCCATGGCGTTGTTCTCCGTCCAAAATAAAGCAGAGCCGTTGCAGCTGTTCCAAAAGCGGAGGAAATAGTCCCAGAAAGACTTCTCCGGCCCCGACTCGGCGTATCTCGGTTCGGACTCCTTGTTCCAAGAAAGCAGCGCCTTGAATTTGACTTCGATGCCTCTCGGGGTGGACTCAGCCAGAGTGGTATTTTCTTTCCTGCCGGCCTCACTCTGGGCTTCTCGGTACATCTGAAATCTCGCCAAGTCGAATGTCGACTTGTCGGTGCTGCGTAGCAGCTCTAGCAAGCCCAACTGGATAGGCCGCAGCTTCAGGTCTTCGGAGGCCTCGCGGAACATGAGATGTGCCAGCTGACCAGAGGGTGCCTGGCTCAGACTGTCCCCAGCCTTAATCCAGAGCGAAGCGCACTCTGCCGCAGACAGGACCGCACGTAGTTGGTCTTCGTCCGTATTCAGGGTACTGAACGATCTGTAAAGCCCATGGTGATCGACGATGCCAGTTACTGGAGTTAACAGTTGAGCCTTTGTCGCAATTTTTGTATCGTTATCCAGCAAGTAAAACCTTGGCCTGTCTTCGGCAGGGAACCTTTGGCGACGATCAGATTCTAAAAGTTGATCTTTCGTGAGGATGCTATTGAAACCTGGCATCGGGCGGTTGAAGTCGGGTACCCAAGAGGGAATACCGGGAGGATTTCCAACCCCCCCGACATCTTGTATGAGTGCTAGGCCTCTGCTGCTTCGACGCATCAATACGACACAGGTATTCCAATATAGCTGGTTGAAATCCGAGTCGTAATCCGGCAGCGGGAAGGTTTCTTCTTTGAGGCCCCGTTGAAGTACGGCGCGAATCGCATAGATCTTGTCGTGGGGCAGTGCTGCTTTGCCCAGTGCGGTTCTCCGGACGAGCTCTAACCGTTTATCCCATGAGTCGTCATTATTTCCGTCGATAAAACTCCTCCGGAGCTCGAGGATCTCTGTCTGCATCTGAAAAAAAGATGAAGAACGGCGGAGTTGATCTAAGGCAGCACCCAAAGACACGAGGAATTTCTCGAAATCCACCTCGGTATTCCCGTGCAAAATAACAGCGCTGCGTACCAGTTCCACTTCCTGCACCGTCCACAGGCGCGAAAACCACGGCACGGACTCGCTTAGGTTGGAGAGATGCAAGCCATGGTCTATGAATTTGTGTCAACATCGGCCCCGTCCTCGAGTTATGAAACATACCTGAAAGCCGAGAGTTCATGAACGCAGAGTGTCGATCAAATGCTTTTTCAAGCAAGTCATGACGCTGTCTGATGTTCATGTTAAAGAGTATACGGTTGTATCGCAGTAAGTTCAACATCGAGTCGACGCCCTTTCGGTCTTCTCCTAGCCAGATCACAACACGCTCAGCACTGCTGTAAATCGGTCCCATCAGGGCCACTTGATGGTTCTTCTCTGCGGTAGAGTGCTGATCAATGCATATGCCGTCAATCCAGAGCGTTCGGGGCTTTTTCTTGCGCCTTAGCCGACGTAGGGCACCGGAACAGGTTTGAGTGACCAGCAGTCGCTGGCCTCCGCAGTCGATGGGCTGATCGGGCGTTTGGTTCTCCCAAGCGTACGAAAGGGCCTCGTACTTGGGTGGTGGCTCGAGCGAGACGACATCGAGCAAGATCTTGACTGGGTCCTCGAATCGCTTCGTGGGCAAGAGACGGATGAGCCGGGTGTATTTTCCCGTCGGAAGCCAAGTGTACCGATATTCTTCAAGGTGTAACATCTTCGTCGACGACGTTCGTTCATGAGAGGCACAAAAAAGCAACAATTGCCTAATGACGTCATGTGCTGCTGGTCGTTTCTGAGGGAGTTGCTTTTTTTGGGAACCGTTCGTAAAAAGAAGCAGAGGTCGAGGGGGAAAAGAAACATCTGGGGGGCGATTGATCTTATCCCTCGTGCCGCTCGCCAGGCTGCAGCTGAGTTGCACCAGCAGCACCAACACTTGGCTGCTCACATGCCGGCGGCAACGCAGCCTGATATGCACAGCGAGGTGCAGGCCAATATATCCCATTTTGGCGAAAGGAGGTGGTCAGCAGGTCTCAGCGAACAGCCTGGTGATCATCTTGTGACAAGATAAGTTGAAGATTGATCTATTGATGGTAGGGTATCAAGCCCAGAGTAAATCCGTAAAACACCAAGGGTACCGCGAAAAGAAAAACTCCTGGGCCAGGCTCGTCAGTAGACGGAAGCCCCAAATGAAAGTATCCACATGTAATCGTAAACGAACGGATCAGTATGCGAAGGCTTTCCAAGAGGAAAGACGCGCAGTCGTAACGAGCGTAAGGATATTCCGGGAGGAATGTGTCTTTCTACCTTTCGAACCAATTACTCCCCTTTTAATACCGGTGACAATTCAAAAAAGAAGATCGGAGCGATACTCGTCTATCCGTACCAAGTCTGTCCCGGCTTCAGGTTGTTCAGTATGCGGCACCGGTTGGTGATGCAGAGCTTCTCGCGGTCGAGGCGCTTGAACTTGGGACCCAACGGGCCTGAGACGTAGTGATATTGAGCGAAAAGGCGCCATTGGCGTATGTCAGCCAGACTGTAGAGCTTGTCACCCCACGGGCCGGCGTAGTGGAACCAGGACGTCGGCGCATCGGGGTTCTCGGCCGTCGGCACGAGACTGGTGGGGTTCTCCTTGCGGTGCCCGCTTGCGACGTCAACCTTGTCGTCGAGGTCATCGTCAAGGTCCTCGTCCAGGTCCTGGACGTAATCGTACCAGTACGAGTAGGCGTTCTTGGCGGGATCCCAGAGAGGACCTTTGTCGGTGACGTCCTTGAGCATCTTGAAGGGCAAGACGTAAGGGTGTTCGCCAGCCTGCGCGTACATGGCGTGAGATCCGACGGCCGAGTAGATGACTGGACGGTCGCCTCGCTTCTCAACGGCGTGGTACGTGTAAGCCTGGCCGCCTTCGTGTTCCGAGAAGAAAATGCCACGGGGCACACCGTTTTCGAAGCGCATCATGCAGTGCTCCCAATCGCCAACGTGATTACCAAAGCGGATGCTCAGGACCGTCTGACCAAGGTTGTACGAGTAGAAGAAGAACCAGAAAGCATCGACGATGCCGGAACCCTTGTCGACGAGGACGAGGACGGCAGGGGCCTTGGAGTAGCCTTCCTGATTGGGCTTGTGGGTAGGCGTGTCGGGCATCGGCTTCTGGTCCCGGCGACGGAGGTGGAAGTTACCAGTGCGAGCCGACGGAGTGACAATGTGTGGGGACAGGCGACGAGGGTCCGAAATGCGGTAAACGGGATGGTCGCGAGAGACATCGAACCACGTCGTACCTTCGGTGGGATATCGCATACGATCGGGGTCTTCGGTCGGCAGATCTTCACCGTCATTGTCGTCGCTGCCATCGTCTCCGTCGTCGTTCCAGGGCTCGGGTATGGCGACATGGCTGTGCAGCCATTCGGGTCTCTTTTCAACGTCGTCATTGCTGGTGAGGTAGACCATGCCTTCCTCCTTGTTGAGCTGGTGCAGGTCCGACAAGAGCAGGGAGCGGTTCAGCGCCTCCCTCTCCAGGAAGGGCGTCATGTGCTGGATGTGCTCGGCGATGTCTGCGGGCCAAAAGTTCTCGCCCGAGTATAGGTGAACAAGCGGCGCATACTTGAGCACGTAGTCGGGGATCTCCTTCAGCGTCTTCTTGTCCGCCTTGCCGTCTTCCGGCCCCCGCTGCTTCCTGGAAACCGACTCCCAGCCATTGTGCCTGTCGTCCTCGGTGTACAGCGACCGGAGCTCGAGGCGAAGGTCGCCGGCGTCGGTGTCGTTCCTGAAGGGTAACAGGGCGGCGGGGTCCCAGGACAGGTGGTGAACGCCGCACAGACTCAGCCAGCGGCAGGCCTGGCGGTCGAACCAGTAGGGGCTGCTACTGATCCATCTCTTGTCCTCGCGCTGCTTGGCCGGATCGGGCGGGTTGGGGTTGAGGTAGCGGGGCAGGAACCAGGCGAGGAAGGAGATGGAGAAGAGCAGGGCGCAGACGAAGGTGATGCGGCGTAGGTAGTACATCGGGAAGATGGCAGGCGTCGGCTCCAGGCCTGTTCGCAGGTCGGAATAAAGAAAAAGGAAAGAAACGGGTTTGGATGGAGGACAGGACTGTGAGAGTCGAGGGGTCGAAGAGTCGAGAGGTCAGACAGGCCGTGGCGGCTGGGCTTGGGCTTTTCTTTAGGTCGTTCTCTCGGCTCCCACAGCAAGAAGGGCGGTTACGGAGGCTTAGTGATGGTTCGGAGGGGTCTCGGGATACCGGCACGTAGGTCGAAGGCCAACGGTGTCTCGCACAGCATCACAGGTCGGCGGGCGTATGTCTGTTGGCTACAATGATGTTGCGATGAGGCGAGGAGAAGGGGACGAGCGGAAGCGCATGGCCAGGTTGACGCTGAGGCCCCGTGGACGGTGTTTTGTGTTGTTGTCCTGAGAGAAAGTTTGTGAAGAAGAGGAGGGCGAGTAGGAGTAGGAGGAGCTTCCTGCCTTTGGACGGGATAGGCTGGGCTGGGTGCGGGAGCGTTTGCGCATGCGGGCGAGCACTGACGGTACTGACGCTGACGGCCTCTGACGGGGGACAAGACCAGCGACAGCGGCAACGACAGTGGCACAAGGTACCTTACGTGGTACCCAACAGGGTACCAATACCCAGCGACAGTGAGCGACAACGGCAAGGCGGCACCGCGGCAGCGGCAGCAGGCACCAGGGACGCTGCAACTCTAGGGTGCGGGTGGGCGTCCATCCTGGCCAGGTGCCCTCGGGCAATGCGAGCCGCCACCGCGCAGGACCGCGCTAACCCGAAGCAGGTGACTTGGGGGATCTAGCCAGCCATCAGAGGTAAGGTACCGAGGGCGGGGAGGCGAGTACCGGTACATGGCCCCCACTGCGAGCGTTCTCGTGCTGAAGACATTGCAGCTCAGCAGGGCAGTCAGCATCAACAAGCCGGTCTGGCACTATGAAGCACCATTTCGAGATCACCGTCGATCAGCATACAAAGGACGAAGGAAAAAGAAGGCTTGGAGAAAACAATCATATTCAGACGCACCACAAGTCCACCATCCCGACGCTCCCGCTTCCCACTGCAGATGAAACACTTTCACCACCAAGAAGTCGCCGACTGTGCACAAGTACCGTCGTACAGGTACATGCCGCCCCTCCCGGTGCCGACGAGAACCTGGCAAAGCAAGAACGAAAAAGAAGGGTTCAGATCTGCGGGACCATTCAGATCCCTGCAGGACTCCCACGAGGGAGAGGCGAGGCGTCGATAGGGAAGCAAGGAAGGAGCTCGCGAGGGGGATTTCGCTGCTCGCTCCTTCTCATGCTGCTGTTGCTCCTGCCGTCCTGTTCTGGACGTCCTTGGCGCGGCCGCGGAATGCGACTGCCTCCACCGCTTTTCCAAAGTGTGTGCAACACCGTCAAACCGCTCTCTCCTTCTCTGTGGAACAACCATCGTATCACGAGCGGCATTATTCCCACGAGATTGCCTGTGAGGTGGTAGGTGGGCGGTGGGTGCAGTGGACTCGCCCATGCACACTTACTGTCTCTGGTGACACGCTGGGATGAGGGGTTTTAACCAGAACATGGGACTTTCAACATCTCCACGATTTCGGGCCTACTTTTTCTTCTTTTTTTGCCTTACGTATAATTATTCTCTGCAGGGAGGAGTCCGAGGCTTTTCTTCCTCCACCTCTACCCAAAACTTATTCCGTCCTCCGAAGCTATTCGGGGCTCCTCACCGCCATACAGCGACAAGCCCCATCATCCTTGCTTAGAGGTTATAGTCCTGTTCAGAAGCTCCAAGGAAGAGAAACAGCCCACAACGCAGAGATTCTGGATCACCATAGTTCGTTCTGCATTGTCCGCGCGGCAGACGTCCGATGTGTTCTGCAAATGGCCGACGGGCCCTCCGACTGACTTTCCGCTCCGTCGCCGTCGGGCCTGACCAGATCATGCATCCATGCATGTCTCTCCCGCTGTGTGTGTGCCAAGGCCAGGGTATGCCCGTCTCCGGGCAGAGAACGCGAGCCGCTCGAACGAACTTCTGTCAACACGTTTCGCCGTTGCATCCGATGGGCCTTCGTCGCCCGCCCTGCAAGGAACTTGTTCGGCATTTGACTTCCTAGGCGGAAGGGCAATAATGATGATAGTAATAATCCTCAGCCACATGGGTTTGTATCGCGAGATTGCTCGCGGGGGTATCGTCGCCAGTAAACTCTGTCGTGGCCTCATTCTCGGTCAAGCGCCGAAAGGAATTCGATCCATCCTGCGCCTTCACTCCTAGGCGTCCTCGCCGTCTTCCGAGTCGTCCTCGCTCGCCTCGTCGTAGTCGTTCATGGTGACATCCTTGTCATCCGCCGCGTCTCCTCCTTCCAGGTCCGCCCACCTAGCCGGCGTTGGAGTCGACAGCGTCCCGTCCCCAGCAGCCTCCGCACTGCTCCCCGCCGCCGCCGCTTCTCCGCTGCCCTCAGCCGCCGCCGCCGACCCTCCCCGCCCGCGGCCTCTCCCTCCCCGTCCCCGGCCCCTCGGACGCCCTTCAGGCAGGGCCTTGCGCTTCTTCCTACGTCCCGTCATGCCCTCGTTAATGTGCCTCGGCGCCGCGTGCGCATAGACTGTGACCTCGTCCGTCTCGCCGCGCATCTTCTTCAGCGCCATCAGGTTCTCGAGGAACCGCGTCTGCCGCTTGCGCTCGCCCGTCTTGTCCGCCGTGATGGGGATGTGGATCCCGTGCTTCCTCCGCACCTCCTTGAACCGGTCGTCCTCGGTGGCTGCCTCCTCCTTAGGGAGCAGCCTCTTCTCCGTGGTGTTGATCCGCGACCAGCTCGCCGCGAGCATGTCCACCCCGCCCGGAAGGTGCCGCAGCGCCGGCAGCGGGCGCTCCTCGGCGTTTTCGTCGTCATTGCGCTCCACGAATATCACCTCCGTGCCCAGGTTCCGCGCCCACTGGCCCTCGAACACCTTCCCCTTGTACGCGAACATGGGCGTGTCCGAGTGCAGGTCGAGCACTTGTATGTCGGCGGCCGGATCCGACTCGCTCTCTGCGTCGGCATCATCTCCTCCTCCGTTTTTGTCCTCGGCGTTCGCGTCCATCTGGTTCGGGTCTCCTTCGGCATCGTCCTCGAGCTCCGGCGCGGGCTCGTCGTCGTTCTCGTCGTCAGAGAGGATACGGTGGTGCTTCGGCTCGTCGGGCTTCTTGTGCGGACCAGCCCAGTGCTTATAATGGTACCCGCCGCGCCCGGATACCGGCGCGTTGCGTCTCCGTCGTAGTAATTGGGGAATGGAGAGGTCGACTGTGAGGTAGTATGTCTGCGGTGCAGTAGGTCAGCGGATGCAGTTCTGTTTGTCGCAACAGGTTTCTCACCTCGGTTTCGGTGGTCGAGTATTCGTACTCCCACTCTGATTGATCTTCAGCATCGCCGACGTTTGGTGCGTTTAGTGGTTTGTCGGCAGAGACGGTGGCTGCCGTCACCGGCGCGTCGCTCGCCATGTTTTGAATGCGCGGAAGACTTGGTTTGTGTGCTCTCGAGTTGGAGTGAGCGCAAAGTGCTGTCGTAAGTGATGCAGCAAGATCTCAATTGATTAATCCAAGAGTGTGAAGGTCCAAGAAAATGTCGAGGTGTCGTTGCTGTTGTGGCGTCGAAAAATTTGGGAAGCTTCGAAAGTTACAGATTGCAACAAGAGAGCAGATTTCCTGATCCAGCAAGCTAGGTAGGTACGCGCTCATGCTGCCGCCGCTGCTGCTCCTGCTGCGCCGTCGGCAGATTGACAGGGGTCCCACCATCCGGTGCGGGGCACTGCAGCGGCCAGTGACTGAGAAACTACCCCTCTGCCCCGCTATCGCAGTGTGTAAATTTCCCTGGACGCCCTCCGAGCGACGGTGCGACTAGCCAGCCATTGACTCACAAAATCCCAACTGACGAAGCTACGACATTTCTGTTTAAAACGGCGCATTCCACTCGTTCCAAGAATAACGAATTGACATTCCCTTCTACCTTTACAGATCTTCCGTCACATACTGTCGCCCACCATGCCCAAGGTCCACCTGCTGGACTACGTCGCCGGCAACGTTCGCAGCTTGGTCAACGCCATCGAGAAGGTCGGCTACGAGGTCGAATGGGTTAGGAGACCGGAAGATGTGCCCCTCGCAGACGTACGCTCACCCCTTCTGTCAACCCAATTGTCTGTCTCTCTCTCGTTCCCAGCTGACCATCTCCTCTAACAGAAACTCATCCTCCCCGGCGTCGGCCACTTCGGCCACTGCCTCTCCCAGCTCTCCCAGGCGGGCTTCCTCCCCGCCGTCTCCGCCCACATAGCCTCCGGCAAGCCCTTCATGGGAATCTGCGTCGGCCTCCAGGCCCTCTTCGAGGGCTCCCTCGAGGACCCTACCGTCCCCGGGCTGGGCGTCGCCAAGGGCCGCCTCGACCGCTTCGACCCCTCCGCCAAGTCCGTCCCCCACATCGGCTGGAACGACGCCAACACCGCCGGCAGCGGCGCGAGCCTCTACGGCCTCCGCCCGGAGAGCAAGTACTACTACGTCCACTCCTACAAGTACCCCTACGTCCGCGGCGACCTCGAGGCGCAGGGGTGGACCGTCGCCACGGGCACCTACGGCGGCGAGACCTTCGTCGGCGCTTTAGCCAGGGGCAACGTCTTCGCGACGCAGTTCCACCCCGAGAAGTCGGGCGCCGCGGGCCTGCGCTGCCTCCGCGCCTTCCTCGACGGCTCCGGCGCCGCAGCTCTCGCCTCCTCCTCCCCATCCTCCGTGCTTCCTTCTCCCGAGGCCGCGCCTTTTGCAGACGGCCTCACCCGCCGCGTCATCGCCTGCCTCGACGTCCGCGCAAACGACCAAGGCGACCTGGTAGTCACAAAGGGCGACCAGTACGACGTCCGCGAAAAGTCCTCCGGCGGCGACGTCCGCAACCTCGGGAAGCCCGTCGAGATGGCCCGCAGGTACTACGAGCAGGGCGCCGACGAGGTGACCTTCCTCAACATCACCTCCTTCCGCGACTGTCCCCTCGCCGACGCGCCCATGCTCGAGGTGCTCCGCCTCGCCTCCGAGACCGTCTTCGTTCCCCTCACGGTGGGCGGCGGCATCCGCGACACGGTCGACACGGACGGCACGAAAGTTTCCGCGCTGGAGATCGCGACCATGTACTTCAAGTCGGGAGCGGACAAAGTCTCCATCGGCTCCGACGCCGTCCTCGCGGCCGAGGAGTACTACGGCGCGGGCCAAAAACTCTTCGGCAACACGGCCATAGAGCAAATTTCCAAGGCCTACGGCGTCCAGGCCGTCGTCGTCTCCGTCGACCCGAAGCGCGTGTACGTCCCCAAGCCCGACGCGACACGCCACAGCACCGTCCGCACCGCCTTCCCGGGTCCCAAAGGGGAAGAATACTGCTGGTACGCATGCACCATCAAGGGAGGCCGCGAGACGCGCGACATGGACGTCGTGGAGCTCTCCCGCGCCGTCGAGGCCATGGGCGCCGGCGAGGTTCTGCTGAATTGCATCGACCGCGACGGGACGAACTCCGGTTTTGATCTCGAGCTCGTGAGGCAGGTGAAGGCCGCCGTGGGCATCCCCGTGATCGCGTCCAGCGGCGCGGGACGGCCGGAGCACTTTGAGGTTGTTTTTGACGCCACGACGACGGACGCTGCGTTGGGCGCGGGCATGTTCCACCGCGGGGAGTACACCGTCAAGGACGTCAAGGACTACCTCGCGGGCAAGGGGTTGAAAGTGAGGCAGTTCGAGGAGGACATTTAAATAATTTGCACAAAGAAAGAACATATTACATTCAAGATATATATATAATAGGGACACATGTGACGAGGACATGAAGACCAAGAGCACCTGAAGATGTTTGTTTCGTGAACTGTTGATAATGTTGTGTCGAGGCTATGGAGGACGAAGAGTAGAGAAGCTATAGACAATCCGTTTTGTTCTGAAAAGAGACCAGAGAACCAAGACCTTTTTTCGCATGTTGATCTCTCTGGCTTTGGTGCTTGCTTTTCATTCGAATACCAAACACCATCAAACCCTTGAACCGCTCAAGTGTAACGTCGCCCACAAGAGACATTCGCCTCAGAAAAAGACAAGAGAAGAACCGAATCCCGAAGCCCAAGTGAAAGCGAAGTAAGAACTGCAAAAACAGAAACAGCCGGCTTCCACCAGCTTTTATCGGCTAGACCCAAGGAAAAGGAGGAAATGACATCTCCCAAAACATGAGACTGATATCCCTAATTTCTGTTCATCCGTTGCTTTTCGTCGACTGCTCCCTGATTCCTTCGGTTTTCCGCTGTTCCGTTCTGATGACTGCTGGTTGATGCCTGTATCCTTCAATAAAAGCAATGAAAAGAGAAGACGAAACATGAGTCGTGAAAAGTCAAAACCCAACAAGAGTAGAGACAAAGAAGAAAACCCCCAGATAACTCCCCAACTGCCTAGGCTGCCATGATGGAACGCTGCAAATGGAAAAGACAAAAAGCGACTGTCCCGAGAGCTCATATTTCCATGCTCATGAACAGCCACCTGTTGCTCGTCACGTCCACGTCGCGCGCCCAGCGGTCCAGGGTCGCCATCTCGAAGCCCACCCACTGCAGGCTCTTCATCAACGCCTTGGCGTCCTCCTCCTCGATGCCGCGGTCGATGCAGACCACGAGGTGCTGGCAGTCCAGGGGACCGTCGACCAGCTCCATCAGCGCCATCAGCCTGGGGTGCGTTAGCAACATGTTCGTTGGGTTACGTTCGACAAAAGAGACTTACGCTGGCTTCAGGTCACGTCCGTTGACGTTCCTGTCAAATAGCGCGAACAGGGACTTTTCAGCCCCGTCGTCCGCCACGAATGCCCGAAAACTCGCGCCGCCGGCAAAGTCCCAGACCTCCAGCCACGCCGTGGCAGGGCAGGGCGGGTTTTTAACCCCTTCCCTGCCGCCGAAGCGAGACTGAACGGCCAGGTCTTGGTCCGATGGCGGAGTCTGCAAGTAGTGATCGTTGTTGTAAGCACCCGTCAGGCCGGAGCCACTCGGTGCCGCGTTCCTCTCACCGCGGAACACGGCCCTCATGGACTCGCAAAAGAACCTTTCACATTCTTCCCTGATCGACAGTGCTGCCCCCCCTCGACGGCTGATCCTCTTGCCGGGCACGTCGCGCCGCTTGTTGCTCTTGGGGAGCAGCGCGAGCTCATTGGACGCCGTTATGGCCGCGAGGGGGGGACTTGATGGAGGTGATGGTAGTCCTGAGGAGGGGACCTCAGGAATACCACTCGGCCCCTGTTTGGTGGTTCTGGTTAGCCTGGGGTTCGCGGGAGAATGCGTGCCAATGGATGGGGGGAGAGGATGGGTGACAATGCGTGGGGCGGGGACGTTCCCGCGGAGGGTGGCGCGAGACAGAGACAGCGGGAGATCGGCGTGCAAAGATGAGGCTGAAGATGCACTGGAATGGGACCGGGGAATGGGAATGTCACGTACCTGCGGCCCCGGTAGTGCAGTAGTGGAGACCGCGAAGAGTCGCGGCGGAGTCGACGATGTAGCAGCTGGCGAGAACATTGGCCTGACGGACAACGGACTCGCCATGGCGATTACTACTACTGTAATTACTGTAATTACTCAGGGTCTGCTGCTGCTGCTGCTGCTGCTGCTGCTGCATCATGGGCGCCATTGCGATTGATTTCGGGGGGTTGGTTGACTCGGTGTTGGTTTTTGGTTTGATTGTGGTCGGTGCGGTTCTCGGGATTGCGGAACCGGCGTCGTCGATCGAAGAGATTGAGGCGAGATTGGTTTGTTTGTTGTTGATTGAGTCTGAAAGACTTTGAGATCGATTGAGTTGTCTGGCGGTGTTGATGCTGCGAAGAGCTTTCGTCGATTTTTTTTTCTGCTGTTGCGGTAGCGGACGAGGTGACTGACTGGTGGTACTTCGTGGAAGCGGTGAGGAACGGTGTGGGAAGGAACAGCAGAAATGGACGATCGGGAAAGGGCCAGCGGCCTGAGAACCTTTAAAACCCGTGCGGAGACCCAGGGACTCAGAGACCGTGGAAACGCCTAGCGTGGCGGAGAAAAAGGAGAGTGGAGGAGGCACCACACAGCCGCGGCGCAACCACCACCGCCGTCGCCGCCGCCGCCGCCGCACAGTGCACTGTGGTAGGTCCATTACAGCAAAGCACAGCGCTGCGCAGCGCAACACAGCACAGCAACACAGTCAGAATGAGCCATGCATCTCCACCTTTTCACGCTTGGCCTCCTCCATCGCGGACCCATGTCCCTCCACGCTGTGGCATTCTATGCGTAACACGTTTGCCATTATCTGGAGTCACGGGTGTCTTGATCTTCAAGTCTCGGGTCATTTGTGATTCACGTGTTGATCAAATCAGTTCCAGATTACCTATGCACTTGCCAATCGCTCATCATCAACCAACCCACGGCACGGAACAGCGTCCACAGCGTGGAGGGCCCGGTCTAGGCTTACGAAACCGGCCGAGAGCCCGGTGTATCGTACGGTGCCGCAACCCCCGTTCCGTCTCGCACTGTGCCCAGAGCACGTTTCCTGCTGGACTGCACCGCATTGGCTGCTGGCGGACGAGCTTCGAATCCAAGCCTAATCGTTTCGCGGCGCTCGCTGCATCTCGCCTGCTGTCAGACTTGACTGAATCCGTGGTGGCTTCAATACGTCGGGACTTCTTTGCCTAATTGCCAGATAACAACCCAAAGGACATCGAGCCGAATCAACTGTCGCCAGCGCAATCAACCGCCACCACAACCCCGGGTGGACGCTCCCAATCCGGATCCGGTGCAGGCGCTTGGCAGCTCGAAACTCAATCATTGACAGAGCACCGACAGCTTGCCAATCAATCGAAACGGAGATTGGGGGAAGAAAGCACAGCACCACTGCAGCATGCACGTGGATGGCACTGCACCCAAGCCCAAAGGGTCAGCCCAGGCCAAGCCCAGTGTTTGGAGGTAGAAGGCCTGGACGGTGTACGGAGCAATGCACTGTACACCTGCCGTCCGACCCGTTAGTTTTTTTGCTCTGGGGTTGTTGATGTTGTCGTTTTGCCTCCCTTAGGTGACACATGAAATGAACAAGTTGGTGGCATCTATGCCGATCTCGAGCTTCCCACGAGGTAAACATAACATGCAAAGGTTGAGGTAATCGGACCACACGTGTTGCAGAAACCAAGGTGCACCGGAGCCCAGCCCGTCGTCGCATGCCAATCCAGATGGCTGACGGCGCACCGCCAGCACAGTTAGGGTTTCCGTCCGGCGTCGAAGCTTCGGGGTGGTGGGTGTCTTGCATGTCTGCGCTTGGCTTGCGTGATCTCAGGTCATGTCTATCACAGACATCCCGTCGTTTGGGCGTGTGAAAGTCGAAGCATCTCTCCCCAAACCCGTCTGCCCAATCCACAACGTGGCTTTGTGTCTCCTCCCTTCGTGCCGGCACGGTCGGGGGCCAAGGACCAGCCGAACACACCGAGAGGAAGCATTGGCTTAGGTGATTGATATGAGAGGATGACATGTCAATGCCAATCCCCAAGGACATGGGGGAGCCAAAGGGAAAACGTACCTGATAACCTGGAAATGGAAGGAAGCTGGGGTCGTTTCATGTTTCCGCTCCGGGGTGGTCACTTGACCCTCCTGCCGTTGCGCTTTCCCCACTTTCCCGTGATTGCGAGTCATCGCGCCCTTGGCTGCGTCTCCTTCCTCTCTTTCTGCTTGTCTCCATGCACAATTCTCCTCGGCATCGTATGAATGGCATACGGCACATTATTGGTTTGCTAATGTTGACGCTCAATGTCACCATTTTGGGGGAACAGATTTCTAGAAGATTCAGGCACAGTACACGATCCGGCTGGCTCATCTCGCAATGGGCGGCGCTTATCTGCGGCCAAGGAGCCGGAGACCTCCGCCCGGGCTGGCGGATTGTTCGGTCAGCAAGTTTATCTGGCAGGTGACCAGCTGTTACCGAAGCCTGCCGTCAGTGACTCGGATCAACAACTACATTTCCAGGCAGAGGAGGCGGCCATTTTGGCTTCTACAGATGCACCCTCGATCCCGGCAAACCAGTATCAACAGCCTCAAAATACAACCAACCGAAACACGAGCCTTTGCTTCTTCTAGAATCTCATCCTAACTGTGTTTGCTTGGCGGAGGTAAGTATGTCTCTTCCCCTCTTTCCTGTCGTCCCCTCCTAGCAGAGCTACTGAGGGGACCCTCAAAGTTTGCCGCACATCCGTCTCGCTGGGGATGACTGTCACATCTGACGACCACCAAATGAGGTGATCACTACCTTGCCTTGGCTATTGCTTCTCACCACCGCTACTCGGCTCAAGTGGGCCGGGTTCGTTATCTGTGACACTGTTGAGTGCCGGCGCCTGTTTACCACGATAAGATGTCTTATCGTCTCATAATCACCTTATCGATAACACACCAACACTACGACAGAGTGCGAGCATGTAGTGGTTGGGTGGGGAGCTTGGGAGCTACCGCCGACCGGACTGCACCTCATCCCCGAGCTATTAACACCCGGCTGCTGATCGTTCCATGCAATGTCACCGCCCGCCCGCACCTCCGGTGGTCGTCTGAGACGTCGAACTGTTGGTCGGAGAGAGGAGGAAGGAGGGGTTGAGTGTGTGTGACCAGCAGAGCTCACACTCTCTCCCCATTCGAGAGTGGGAAGTGGTCACAGGTACACCTTCGCCTGTGCCCGGTTCCTTCCTTCAATCGTGGAGGAACTGGCTGATGATTCTCGGCCTGGCATATTCGATCACTATCTTTCGTGACCTGCTACTTGTCCGGCCCCCAAACACAACCGCATCAGCCACGCGAACCCGAATACTTCGTTGACATTACTCGCAAGACGAGGCTACATCGCTACGTCGCTGCCAACTGCCGGCCGCCCAGCGCCCAGACCGTCCAGTTTGCTGACAACTGGAATTATATCACACACATAGACACACCGCAACGCAGCAGAAAGATTAAAAAAAAAAAAAAAAAAAAGGGCGGGGTGTGCTGCCAGTCGTCTCAACGGCGGGCTGCCAACGAAAAATCAAAGACGTATCTTGACAAACCAAAAGAGAAAAAAACTCAAAACTCGCCTCACCTTCTACAAAACTACAAACTTGATGAAGCGCGCGAACCCGAGTATCTAGTACATTGCCTAGGGGAGTGAGACCCCTCCTTCCCATCCACACACATACTCACTCACACACACCCGTTCGTTCTCTCGTCCGTCTCGTGACGGCCTGACCCCAAAGTACAACTTACCTCACTTCGCCTCCCCATTTCTACTGCTCCTCGCTCTCGGGGCTCTTTTCTCCCAGAATAAAATTCGACAGGCACTATTTCAAAATTTCCCATCGCACCTCAGGCCGCGCAGTCAAGGGCCGATAATAGGAACCAGGCGCCAGCTACTCTCTCGGCCAAAAAGGTCACGTTCAACCGGACCTTCTCGGGGACCAACTGACACAACCTCCTATCTGCCCGCCGTGATAAACACCATCAGAATAAAGCAAAACCATGGTCAGGCTCTCGACGACGCCAGCCCGTCCAGTCTCGCAATCTCCCTAAACGGTTCGCAGTCCGTTCTCCGTTTACAACAGAAACGACCTACCTAATACCGCCCAAAAAGAAGACCGGACCCAGTTCCGGGAGTTCGAAAGATCGCAAACGGAAAAAAACAGAACAAAAGAAAAACGCCATGGCACCAAACATCGTCGTCTCCCGTCCCACGTTCCCAGTCTACCTCCTCCCCAACATCTCCCTCCCCTTCCGTCGTCCCCGCCGCGCCGCCCGCGCCGCCCCGTCGACGGCAGCACCCTCCGACCCGGCCTCGGAGACGCCGGAGGCAAGCCAGGTCCCCTCCCTCTCCTCCTCGCCGACCTTCTCCACGACAGACGAGACGGTAACCCCGCCCTCCTACCAAGACGCCCTCGCATCTCCCCCACCCGCAGCAGCAGCAGCCCTCTCCAAACTCTCAACACCCCAGTTAGCGCGCACACAGCCCGACACCCTGCGCTGCTCAACCTGCTCCTCCGACGTCGCCTTCTCCTCGCAGATCGTCTCCAAGGGCTTCACAGGCCGCTACGGCCGCGCCTACCTCGTCGCAGCAACCCCCTTACCTCCGGGCACGCCTCCTCCGAGGAACAGCAACAGCGCCGCGGGGCCGGGGACGCTGGCCAACGTCCGCATCGGCAAGTGCGAGAACAGGCAGCTCGTGACGGGGTGGCACGTCGTCGCGGACATCACCTGCGCGCTCTGCGGCGCGAAGCTCGGGTGGAAGTACGTCGACGCCAAGGAGCTCAGCCAGAAGTACAAGGTCGGCAAGTTCATCCTCGAGGTGGAGCGGGTGGTGCCGTTTCGCAGCTGGGAGGACCTGCCGCCGGGGCATACGTCCGACGACGAGGAAGACGACGAAGTCGAGATGGACGCGGACGTGAAGCAGCTCAACAAGACTACCCAGCGCCCCGCGACCGACGAAGCTGGTTCCGGCTCCGATGCAGAAAGCTCCGAGCCGGAGGACGTCGAGGTCGTGTTCGACTCGGAGGACGAGGACGACCTCGAGGACATGTTCTCCGGGACGTGGGACCCGGAGGTCGTGGCGAAGAGGCGGAGCCGGAAGGTCACGGCCGCCACCGCCCGGAAGAAGTAAAGAGCTTCTCCACCCTGGGCTACTTTCACCGACTCGCGGAGTCGGACGGAACTCGCTCAACATCAACCGGCGTTTGAATTTGCTTTTTTTTTATCTCGGGATACCACGATACCACCACCGCCGACGGCGCAGTATGACACATTACGGACCAATACCCCCTCACACGTACGGATAGATTTGCATTTTCAGGCACTGGTAATTTAGGCACGAGTAATACGATTTAACCTGGGTATTTGATTATTTGAACTGTCAATTGAGCACCGGAATTGGTCGTACAGCTGTGCTCCATCATCTTACTCCGTCAGGTGCTTCTGCTTACACGTAGCGCCGGCTCGCGGCGTACTAGACCGCACTGCACATTGTACACATGACCAGCACGCACCTGCCCTCCGCGTGATACCGCAGACTGTCCGCTTACTCCGTGGGCTCCTCGGCAACGTAGTGCAGGTAGGCGCCCAGGAGCTTGATGCCCTCAATGTAGTTGCGCTTGTCCAGCTTCTCGTTGATGGAGTGCGCGCCGTCGGTGGAGCTACCCATGGGCAGCAGCAGGACGTTCTTGCCGGTGGCCTGCTCAAAGGTCAGGGTGACGGGAATGCTGTGAAATGTCAGCTAGTGGTCTTTCGTGGACATGCATACGACGGATCTTACCTTCCACCCTCGCGAGTGAAGTCGGGCTGGACGCCCCACACGCGCTCGGTGGCCTTGGCAGCAGCGGAGAAGTTCCAGTGCTTGGGCGACGCGACCCACCACTTGCCGGTGTGCTGGGCGAAGACGTTGAGCGTGTTCTTGCTCTTGAGCTTGGCGAACTGCTCCTTGACATACTTGTAGACCAGCTCGTTGGTGACGTCGATCTCCATGTTGGGAACGGTGCGGATGGAGAACTTGCCAGTGACCTTGGCGGGGATGACTGTCTTCGCACCGGGGGCGGAGAAGGCACCCTCGATACCGTGGATGGAAAGGGAGGGGTAGCGCCATCTCGCCATGAGAGTCGGCTTCTTGTCCTCGAAGATGGTCGTCTTGCTGCCGAGGGACTCCTGGAGAGTCTCCATGGTGAAGGCAATGCCGTCGTACAGAGTCTCCTCTTCGGCGGTAACGGGGGCTACCTGGTCCATGATACCGGGGATCTGGATCTTGCCGTCGGTGTCGACGAGGGAGCCGAGTACGCGGACCATGTCGGTCATGGGCTCCTGGGCAGTACCGCCGAAGACACCGCTGTGGAGGTCAGCGCCGGGGCCGGAGATCTCAATGGAGTAGTAGTTGCAGCCACGAAGACCGTAGGTCAGGCAGGGCTTCTCGGTTCCCAGCCAGTAGTTGTCGGAAATGCAGACGGCGTCGGCGTCGGCAAAGTACTTCTTCGCCTCGGCGTTGATGAGGTCGTCAAGACCCTCGGAGCCGTATTCCTCCATACCCTCGAAGCACATGAGAAGGTTGACGGGGAAGTCAATGCCGGCCTTCTGGTGAGCCTCGATGGCGTTCAGCCAGCCGAGAACGGGTCCCTTGTCGTCGGTGGAACCACGTCCAAACATGCGGCCCTTCTCGTCGACGGAGAGCTCAAAGGGCTCGGTGGCCCAGCCGTCGCTCTTCTCGGCGGGCTGAACGTCGTAGTGGCCGTAGACCAGGATCGTGCGCTTGTTCTTATCGCTTCCGTATCTTCCCAGGACAACAGGAGGCAGCTGCAGACCGGGCTTGTCGGGCTGCTCGCCGAGCTCACGGAGCTCGACAGAGGCACCGAGAGCCTTCAGCTCATCGGCGAGGAAGTGGCCCATCTTGACGACATCGGGACGACGGGCTACATCAGCAGAGATCGAGGGGATCGCAACGGCCTTCCTGAGGCGTTCGATGAAGTGGTCGGCATCGGTGTCGACCTGCTTGAAGTAACCGTCCAGTTGAGGAGCCATCTTGCGGGCTTGATGGGCTTGGATTGCAGAGGAGAGATAGGTACGGCGAGTTTTAGGTGTCCGAATCTTCAGCCAGCACGGTGAGAGCTTGGGAGTTGTAGGAAGAAACTTTCGAGCAGTCTGAGGGAGGGCAAGACCTCTGAACAACGAGGTGCGGGGCATGACGCCGGACTGGACCTTCTACATCGGGCGCAAAAGAGCTGACCAGAAATCTGCTGCACCGCACCGCAAAGTGAGGTACCTTTGCAGTGCTACCACATGCAGATGGCGGGGTCGTCCTCAATGCGCTTTGGCAAGCGGCGGCGTATCAGCAGATGGGGACCTGCCTATTGCTAATACGTGGAGACGCTAAGACCATGGTGAAGGATCTTTTGCGTGATGCGGCACGTGACCTAGGCGTCGCTTTCCCTTTGAAGTCTCCAGCTGAAGGAATTTCCCGATGACTCAGCATTCCTTCCTCGACAGTCGGGCCATCCAGGTCCAGTGTCCCTTCCCTTCCCAGCCGGTCCCCAGCCACCTCTCGGATAAACTTTTGCTGAGAAATTCCGCAGGGCACCTGATAGTGCTACGCGACCTGGCACAGAGAGGTCCCCCAGCGTCCCGAGTGGGTTCCAGTCCCCTTATCCGTCTGCCTACCACCACGACTTTGGCAGGCACCCTATATCTTCTCTCCTCCTCCCCCTTTGTTCTACTCCTCTTTTCCTGCAGTAAACACTACCACACCACTTCGCTGTCTCTTCCTCCACGACGTCTTTGATCGCGACACTTCGCTCCTACGACTCTTTTTTTTTTCTGTGCGACGATACAACGAGTCACCGTTTCAGAGTCTTCGACCAACGAACCTACCGACTTTTCAGCGACAGCGACGCAAGTGCCCGCTCTGCGAATCCATTTGCCCGACTTTGCCTCCTGCTGGAAAACAGCATCTTCGCGGCTACCAGCGCTTCCCTAGCACACATACTGACCTGGAAAAAAATATACTTGGCTTTCTGAGGCTTCTCGACTGATGGTTCGCATGGTGTCGAGGTGATTTGGATGTGAGGAGGGATTCACACAAAGGGCTGCCTATTCTCCATTCGGTGTCGGCCTCTTTGGCATTGTACTCTTTCTCTACACTCCGCAACCCTATTTCCTTGTCTTCCAAGTAAATCAGAATTGATTTCCATTACTCTTGAGAGGTGCAGACGCAAGAGAGATCACTCAAGCAAAGAAGAAGAATTACTAGCATCAAATCACTCTCTACTACTCACCTAGCCTTGGGACTTCGTGGTCACCGCTCGATTTCGCCATCGCCGCTTTCAATCAATCTGACTTCAGCTGTTGCTGCGACAGCCCCGACCACCTGCTGCTGTACTCAGAAACGCCACACCGGGAGACATCATGTCGTCCTCCGTCTTTTTCAAGTTCAAGTCGCAAAAAGAGCCTACGCGAGTCGAATTCGACGGCACTGGCATTTCTGTGTTTGAGCTGAAGCGCGACATCATCCTGAAGAGCGGTCTCGGTGACGGCACCGACTTCGACTTGGCTATCTACTCAGAGGATGGCAGTGAAGGTATGTCGATCTATCTGCGTTCCTCTTTCGTGGCCTCTTTGCCTGACAATTACCCAGAATACGACGATGACACCACGATTATCCCCCGCTCGACGACCGTCGTCGCCCGACGACTGCCGGCCACAAAGCCCGGTGCGGGCCGCGGCGCGAGATATGTCTCTGGCAAGATGCCTGTTGCCGCAAAGAATTCGTCCCGCAAGGAGCAAACCGTCAAGTCGGCGTCATCCAAGGCCGCATCAAATGCCATCAGCCAGATGAACAGCGCCATGACGGAAGAAGAGAAGATGGCAGCCATGTTCCAGGCCCAGACTGAGTCGTGGTCCGCGCAACAGGAGGAGATGTCTCAGTAAGTACTTTCTGTTTCCTTCCTCAGCCTTCAGGGCTAACCTCGTCACAGCCAAACGCCCGTCTTCAAACCGGGATCCAAGAAGCCCGCCAACGTGCCGGATCACGACCCTCCCAATGGCTACATCTGCTATCGCTGTGGAGAGAAGGGCCACTGGATTCAGCTGTGCCCGACGAATGATGATCCGGAGTTTGATAACCGTCCGCGCGTGAAGCGCACAACTGGCATTCCGCGGTCATTCCTGCGTACAGTCGACAAGTCGGTCGCGCTAGCTCAGAGCGGTGACGACGAGACCAAGAGACCATCGGGCATCATGGTCAACGCAGAGGGAGAGTTCGTTATCGCAGAGCCTGACAAGGCGTCGTGGGAACAGTTCCAAGCCAAGGCCAAGTCTTCAGCCTCCGCTGCCAAGGCAATTGCTATGGGAGACAAGGAGTTGCAAGAGAAGGGGCTGGAATGCCCCGTCGACAAGAAGATGTTTATAGACCCAATGAAGACCCCGTGCTGCCAGAAGACGTATTGCAATGATTGCATCACAAATGCTCTCATCGAATCGGACTTCGTCTGCCCCAACTGCTCCACGGAAGGTGTTCTGATCGACGACCTGAAGCCCGATGAGGAGGCCGCCGATAAGATCAAGGAGTTCCTCAAGGAGAAGTCCGAGGCTAAGAGCCCGACCGCAGTCTCGCCGCCCCGGCCTTTGTCGCCGAAGGAGACCACAGAGACGCAACCCCCGACCACGAACGGAGCAAAGTCACCCACACCCCAGAAGTCGCCCTCTACCGCGCCCGCCACCACTGCCGTCCCGGCGACCAATAGCTCACCAAAGTCGACTTCGGGGACCCCTTCAACCGCCCCTGCGAAGCCCGCAGACCGCGCCACATCTGAGGAATCTTCGGCATCCAAGAAGCGACCTGCCGAGGACCCGCTGGAGAACCCAAAGATCCCCAAGGCTCCCAAGGCCATGCAGAAGCAGCAAGAACAGCAGCAGCAGGCGATGATGAACGGCATGAACGGCATGGGCAACATGCCAATGAACCCGATGATGGGCTTCGGCGGCATGAACATGATGAACGGATTCATGGGGATGCCCAACATGCCTAATATGCCAAGCATGCCCAATATGCCTAACATGAACATGGGTATGCCGATGATGGGCATGATGAACCCGATGATGGGCATGAACGGCTTCAACCCCATGAACGGCGGCTTCGACATGGGTGCCAACGGCGGCAACAACATGTACGGCGGCAATTACGGCGGCAACATGAACGGCGGGATGAACGGCATGGGCGGCCCTCCCGCAATGAACGGCATGAATGGCGGCATGGGCATGAACGGAGGTGGCATGATGAACGGCGGCGGCATGGGCGGCTTCAACCAGCAGCAGCGCCACAACTTTACGCAGCCCAACAACGAGGACGACGCGTACTTCAGGCGGCCGGTCAACCCGCACCGCCACCAGAACCGCCAGCGGCGCGTGCGTCCCAGCGACTACAGGGAGCTGTGAACAAAGTGCGAACACGCTTCCTTTACGACCGTCTCGGGAAAAAAAACATACTGGCCGCTTTCTACCGCCCCCGGCCTACTTCATACTTATAATACTAGACGACAACGCATCGCCACGGCTGAGAAAAAAAACGAAACATTCAGGAAATACGGCATACAACAAGGCGCTCGCACCCGCCTGCCGAAGAGGGAGAAGTTGGACAAGGGGGAGAAGAGGTAGTCTATGGCGTTTTATGGGATGGGGACTGGGGAGGTCTCCGTTTTTCCTTTTGATTTTTTGACGTTTCTTTTTTCCTTTGATTTCGCCCGGGGTAATGAACTCGGGGAGGTCAAGGCTGAAGACAGAGCAGGGAGCAAGACCAACTCAGCGAAGAGAATCAGGCAAGTCAGAGAGGTGTTGCCTCGTGGACAAGGGGTGCTTTCAGGTTCACACCCAGCGGAAAAGGGTCGCGGCAGCTTTTCTGTATGTAAATGCGCACCCGGACAGATGGTCAAATAAAGTCTCCTGCACAAACACAATCAAAAATTTGTGCTTATGTGAAATTGAATTCTATGTTTTCTACTCGTGACTTGGCGCTTTGCATGCTTGTGTCGTCCCAATATCATAATGGAGCTCATGATCATGTATTTTTTCACCCCAACCCAACTCCAGCTACCCCGCGGCTCTCGCCTATGTCTCTTAAGAAAACATCGTTCCTCCGCCTCCTCTCACTTCTACCCCACTGCCACCACCTCATGCGTCCATCTCGGGAGGGACGTAAGGGGTGGTCAGCATGGCGCTGAACCTCTCGAGCTTCTCCTTGCCGCGGACCTCCTCGACGAGCAGGGGCATCTTGACGACGTTGAACTCGTCGTACAGCTCCTCGATCTGCTCGAGGTACTTCTTCTGCATGCGCCTGCGGGCGGTGCACTGGTCGCAGTTGGACCCTTTTTTAGGGAAGAGCAGCTGGTTGACGACGATGCTGTGGGTGTCGATGCCGTAGTTTGCCAGCTCCTGGATCATGCGCTCGGTCTCGTACAGGGACAGAAACTCGGGGATGCAGACGCAGACGAAAGTCGTCAGGGTCTCGTCCTTGAACTGGGCGTTGACCTCGGAGATGGTCTCGCGGAGCGTCTCGAGCTTCTCCATCATCTCGGTGAGGTTCTGGCCGTTGGGGAGCTGGCCGCCCTGGCCGAGGAAGCCGTTCAGGAGCGGGCCGTACTGGGAGGAGAGCTGGGAGACCTTGGCGAGGGCCTTCTCGAGGACGGAGGGGAAGGAGAGGAAGCGCAGGGTGTGGCCGGTGGGGGCGGTGTCGAAGATGATGGTCTCGTAGGACATGGACTTTACTTGCTTCAGGACCTCGGCGAAGGACATGGCCTCGTCGATACCGGGGATCTGCCCAATGGGAGAATACAGTCAGCGTCGAGTACTTCAGTAGGAGGGATCATAGGAACGCACAGCAAAAGCGAGGTCCTGCATCATGCCGCCGAGCCCGCCGCCCATGGCGTCCACGTCCTCGCCCTGGCCCGCGAGGAGGTCCTGCATGCTGCCGTTGGGGTCGATCTCCATGGCGCTCAGGTTGTCGAACCCGTCGATGAGGCGGGCCTCCTTGCCGAACTTCTGGTTGAAGGCGTCGGAGAGGTTGTGCGCGGGGTCGGTCGAGATGAGCAGCACGGAGCGGCGGTGCTTGGCGAGCTGGATGGCGAGCGAGCACGAGGTGGTCGTCTTGCCGACGCCGCCCTTGCCGCCGACGAAGATCCAGCGCAGCGAGCGCTGGTCGAGGATCGACTGGAGGGTGGGCTCCATCGCGTCGTCGGCGTCGATGATGGCGGCCATGGTGTTATCGTCTGAGAGGGTATGCTTTTTGAGGTGGAAGGGTCTTCGGTTGGTCGGCTGTAGCTTCTCAGGTCTACAGACTGGTCTGTTCGGCTTTTGGGGTATCGTGAGCGGCAGAGGTCTGGTGTACGCGGCAACGCTGTCAGGACTCGGTGTCGATGTCGTAGGCCAGGCGCATTCCAAGCTGTTCTAGAAGGGCACGGCCGCAGGAGCGCAACATCCCCCGCCGTTTGGCGGGGCACACCCCAGCTGAGTGTACCGTGCGAGCACACACCGTCGTACAGCTCAAACAGCACTGTGCAAAACTCCATCGGAGCTCGACGGCTTTCTGGAGGAGAGCTCTGATGGGATTGTGACAATCACCGCTACACTACAGCCACCACCCCCGAACACGCGCGCAATGTCGTCTAATGGGCACGCCGTCCTCAACGGCATCTCCAAGAAGGTCGCCGCGCGCACCGTCCAGGTCACCGTGGTGCCGCGACCGATGAAGTTCGCCGAGCGGCGCGCCGTGCTGCACGCCCTGCAAAAGTTCGCCCGCATCGACGTCTTTAAGAAGCTCGACGTAAGCTCCTGCCCCTCCTCGATCGAACTTTACTCTCTAGAAAGAGATGGCTAACGTGTATTCCTCGCCGTACAGGACCACCCCTCGTCCTTCATCTCGGTGCTGAGCGAAAAGTCCCAGATGAAGGAGCTCGTCAAGCTCAGCCCGCTGCAGTACCAGCTCGCGACGCCCCGGCCCACTGGCTCCGTGAGAGGCTTCCTCACGGACATGACCTCGACCGATCCCGTGATAAGCTCCGAGCCCGGCTCGGAGGCGCCGCGACGGGCCGCCGACTCGGACCCCGCGGCCGACCACGCAGACCACAAGGAGTTCACCCTACACATCTTCCCCGCGGAGACGTACATCCACTCGGCCGCGAACAGGTCATCCAAGCTGCACGGCTCTTGGCCCGAGGCCCGCCGGGGGACGACCATGTCGCACGCTCTCAAGGCGGCGATGCCGGACGACGTCGCGGCGGAGGGGCTGTCGGACTGGGAGACGGGCGGGCAGGTCGCCGCGTCGGCGCGGGGCCAGATGCTGGAGGACGTCCTGCTGGGCACCAAGTCCGTGGACGTGGGGAAGCGTGCCATCACGGACCGGATAGGACGCCGGGCGCAGCGCGAGAAGGCGCTTCCCATCATGGAAGGCCTACTGCATCTCCAGCAGAGCCACAAGGGGCAGTGAACTCGGCGGGCCAGCAAGGAGACTTTGTCTTGCTCTTTTTGGAGATTCTACAGTCCGACACCTGTTTCCACTGCGGGCAGCCTCAGGTTCGAGAGTACGGGAACACAGCCGCACCGATTGCGCGTCCGAGACGACGCCAAATATGCTTCCGGAGACCAAGACGCGTAAAGGCGCACGACAAGCCTCGGCTTGGTTGATCGGGATTAAGCGTTTCGGCCGGGCTTGTCGCGTTACGGGAGCAGATTATTCCGATCAAACCAGCATCCGGCAGGAGTATCCGTCGGAAGATGGGATGGCAGACAGCCGATGGGAGACCTTTCAAGCGTCTGGATTGGACCAGATCATCGGACGAGACTGTTCCATGTTTCGGCCTCACAGCTAAGGTTCATGCGCACGCGATCCGGGGCGGTACATTGACCTGCAGAGCCATCTAACTATTTTCCCTTTGCAAGAAAACCGACGACGGACGATGGAAGACTGGTTGACGGCTTGACATGTCTGTCGACATCAGATTGCAAAATTGGGAAAAGGCAGCGGTGGTGCCGAGAATGACGAAAGCATCTTTCGGGGTCTCTTCGCTAGCGCTACTACACTGTTCGCTTCCCTGACGACGAGCTGCAGGTTGCTTCCGCTAGGAAAAAAGGCCCTGAATATGCACCAACGGCAGTCAGCTGGCCCTAGGTTTCCAACGACTCTGACGTTGAAAAGTCGGATTACCTTCCTCTTCCCGACTTGCTTGCCCAGCTTGCTTACCTTACCCGACTTGCCGACCAACAATAGTGGCCCCCAGGGCCCCAATTCAGGGCGTGGCGTCATTCCAGTGTGTCCCAGGGCCACAAAAACAAGGAACGCCTGCGACCCGCGCTACCCTGGATCGACACCCGACCGGTAGCGAGCCAATCACCTCGGCGATAGCGCTAGTACGTCACGGGCTTCCGCCGATGACACGTTCCCTAGCCAAAGCCACCATTAACATCACCGCCAGAGAAGAATGGCCTTGTTGTCTTGGGGGGGCCACCGAGGCCGAGGCGAGCCGACCAGCCGTGGCATCGGCCGGGGTGTTGGACCAAGCCAGGGTCCATTCCAATTCTGCTCAATCCACGCACACAAGTACACACCACGGAGAGAGGCCGCGCCCATGATGATGACGTCGCATCCGTCGGGGCTGCGTCGAGACCCTGACTTACACGGCACTCTTGGCCCCGAGGAGGTGTGCCAATGAGCCCAGCGATACAGTCACTGTCACACAGATCGCCGTGAATCACGCAGGTTCTTGCTTCGTGGTTCTAGCTGAGGGGCTGCGTGAGACGCCGTTGCTTATATCTCGTCGGTCTCTCCCTCCCTTTGTCGACCATGTTCATCTTCTCTGTATACTATCGCCACTTATATCGTTCAACGTAATATAATACCCACCACCACCAACACCACCCACCTCTCAACTGGCCAACCGGCAGTGACCCTTCCACCAACATGGCTGTCACAGGCTTCATCCACCATTTCGGGACCTTCCTGCTCCTCGTAGCAACGGTCCTGCTGGTCGTCACCAGCATCTCCTCGCCGGTGGTCAACAACATCTCCATCCTGAACGTCAAGCTCGGCGATGCCTCCGCCGGCGACGAGATCACCTTTGGCACCTTTGGGTACTGCTACCGCGGCGCAAACGCAGAGTAAGAACAAATCCTCACCCGCTCAACCCAACAACATGCTGACCATACCCAGTGGCTCCGACAACTGCCCCAGCTCCCGCATCGGCTACTCCCCCGCCGACATCGTCACCGAGGTCGACGGCACCCGCTACTCCAACTACGCCGCCAACACCTCCGAGGCCCTCACCCGCGTCATGATCCTGCACCCCATCGCCGCCGGCATCGCCTTCATCGCCTTCGTCCTCTCCGTCGGCGCCGGCATCTTCGGCTCCCTCCTCGCCGCGCTCGTCTCGGGCGTCGCGTTCGTCGTCACTCTCGCAGCGCTCGTCTGCGACTGGATCGGCTTCGCGCTCGTCCGGAACAACATCAACAACGACGACGACGGGGGGCAGTCCGACAGCTACGCCCACTTCGGCGTCGCGCTGTGGACGCTGCTCGCTGCGCTGATTTGTCTTTTCTTGGGCACGATCGTGGTGTTCTTTACGTGCTGCAGCGGACGCCTGCACAAGAGGAGACAGCAGAGGGCCAAGGTTGACCACTACTCGCCTCCGGCTACGCACCAGCCATACCGCCGCCAGCGCTGGTGGCATCGTCGCCGCTACTAGATTTGACATGCCGTCGGATCAAGTTATGATGGAAAAGTATGCCGAAAGAAAAGAAACGATGTGTATGAGATGGCGCTTCCAATGATTTTGGCACGAGCGCAAGGCGTAACGGGTGGGATCATGAGGGATTTGTCGGCATTGGGATGCGTATGATACCACACCTGCACCGGCGGGACGTAAACATTTTCTTGTACATCCATTAACACCTAATGAATACCTACTTTGACCAACTATTGCTTCGCCTCAATGTGGCTGTAAGAAGAGCTATTATCAATGTGGACATTGCCCACAGATGTATGATCTCAACCCTGCTACAATAGATCAGCGAAGTACACTCGACACGACGTACCTTTTGACCACTATGCGAATCGCTCTCACAATTTCTGTTTACCTACGTTCTATTTTGTGGTTTCTACCCCATTCAAACCTCTACATTTGTGGTGTTTTTCTTAGCTGAGTCAATCCTCCGAACTGTCTTTCTGAAGTGTGGCCTTCTGAAACCCACGAATATGAAGCGATCACGTACGCAGCCTACCCTACTAGAAGGCCCAAGGATCTCAGATGCAATTGCATCCTACCGGCACCGAGCTGCTTTATAGCATGATTCGTCCTCGTCGCCGTATTTTAGCCGCTGCATATGCACACTGCCCCCCGCTTGCCTGTCAGCCTTAGTTGGATGCATGCGCCCCTCCAGGTCGCCGGCTTGGGTTGCCTCTTCTCACCGTCTTGAACTCTTTTCAAGTGCCGGCACGCACGACACCCCTATTATTGCGCGCAAACTCACCAAGGCGACGTCGTACTTGGTTTCTTCTCACCTGGGCTTCTTAGCCGTGCATCCCCCGCCGTGAGATGTGCTACCAGATAGCCGAGCACTACTCGTCCTGCAAGTGCCTCTACTACCAGCACGCCGTCGACAGGTGCGCGCACTACGGCCGCCTGGGCCACTCCATCCGGAGGGAGACAATCCTGATCGGAGACGCATACGCATGCCACAATCACGATTACGCACAGAGCCCGCGAGTCACAACCACCAGCGAGGACCCCCTCAAGACAGGCTCGACCGAGGCCATGGACGCAAAGTCGACGCCGAGGTTCCGGCTGAGGCCCCGGCCCGGGACGTCTAGTATCGGTGTCTCGTGCCATTCGACCATCTCGAAAGACTACACGGCCGGCGAGGGTGCGCGGAAGGCTGAGTTGTTTGCGTGCTTCGGCCGGCGGCTGCGCGGTGGTAAGGGGGTGGGTAGTGCGAGGCGCTCTGAGGAGAGGCCGCGTGTTGAGAGCGTCGATACTGAGGACGGCCACGCCGCCGCCGAGTACGAGTACGAGTCCAAACTCGTGCGGGACACGCATCTGGGTCAGAGGCACGGAGACATCAACCCGCAAAACGTGCTCAATTTCGTGCCGTCGCCAATGGCCGAGAGCGGGCGGGACGGTCGCGCAATTCAACAGCAACAACTGCAGGCTGCGATGCAGAATGGTGGCATGGCCAATATTCCCATAGGCAGTCAGATGACCCCGCAGCAGCAGAATCAGTTTTTGCAGCAGCAGCTTCAGCAGCGGCTTATGTTGCAGCAGCAGCAACAGCAGCAGCAGCAACATCAACAGCAACAGCAGCAGCAACAACAACGCGGACGCATGGGCAACATGATGACCCAGCAACTTGCTCAACGGTACGCCCAGCAGCTAAATCAAATGGGTGGTGGCCAGATGTCACCACAGATGCAGGCCCAGATACAGGCGCAGCTGCAAGCGCAGATGGCCAACCCCATGCAGCGGGCGCAGATGGCCGGACAGGCGGGCGGAGGCCAAAACATGATGAACGGCCAGAACCTGAACATGCAAGCCATGCTGCAAATGCAACAGCAACAGGCCATGAACCAAACCAACCAGGCGGTGGCGAACCAGGTCAGGCAACACGGCGTTGCTATATACAACAAGTCGATCGGCAACTTCGCTGCCACGTGGGGCGGAAAAACCGAAAACATCCCCCCGGATCAACTCGAAGCCTTCAAGCGGAGCTGCATGGTCGAGGCAAAGAACTACGTGACCAGCCTCATGGCCCAGCGCAGGGCCCAGCAGGTCATGATGCAGCAGCGGGCAGTGAAGTACGCAGAGGAGCCGGACACGCAGCGGCGGCAGATGGCGGAGCAGGCAGAGGAAATATTTCGTCTGCGCACCCGCGTAGATAAATCTACAGACGTGGTCGCGGCGCGGCGCCTTCGTTCCCATCATCCCCCGGCCAAGTCTTCTCCGACAACCTCTGTAAGCTACGCCCGGCACCACGTACGAAAGATGTTCACAAGGCTAACGAACCCGATTTAGAACAGAGGTAAAGCTCGCGTAAGAATGCGAGCCGACACCCTTTGAACTTCGTATGTAAGGCTGACGAAACCCGCTTTACAGGGCACGAGGGAATATGCCATGGTCCGCGGGGACGATCCTGGGTTGCGGAGGATGGCTGATGGACCCTCGCCAACTAAGAAACTCGAGAGGGCGGCGGCCGTGCAAGAGCGGAGGTGGAGTAAACTTACGCTCAGGAAACAAGAGGCTGCCAGAAGGGACTCTGCGGGGCTGTGAATCTGCTTGGAACCGGAAGTTGCTGATTCCAAATCGTGAGTTGCGGAGTTCGATCTGGAGGAACTCGTATCAGATGGGATGTACCTTGGTGCCATCTCAAGAGCCGAGTGTAGCATCTTCAGGGTCGAAGGATTTGAGTAACTACCAGAACAAACCAGAAAGAGCATTTAGTGCAGGTACATATCTAATAGACAAATATGTAGACACCCTTAGCTCCACGACTCGGCTGTCGGCACTATAGATATCTTCGATATCCCTCCAACCTCGATCAGCAAGTGCCTGTAAATACACTAGGTACATGAACTGCTTCCCTACTTGACTACGAAGATTGTTATTAGCTTTGAGCATTCTGCATCACTAGCTCAAACCAGCTTACGACTTGAGCAGTGTGTGAAGTGATCAGGTACGGATACACACCCTCATCATCAGCAAAGGCATGCTGCATACGACCGACACCCAATAAGCAGAGGGTGTACCTCCTCGATATGATTCGTCAATGTCGCCGCAATTTAGCCGCGTTCTATGCACTGCCTCTCGCCTGCCTGCCCAGCCTCGGACGTCACGCCTGATCGTTGACTTGGGCTCACCATCTTCACCTGTTTCCTCACGACACGAACCCAATCCATCTTCTACGCTTCTCTGTGATCGGAAGGTGATCCATTTGCCTTCTTGAGCGCAAGAAGCCATCATCGGATGTGTCATTCTTTAGCCCTCCTCTCAGTTGTTCTCCTATCCCCCACCCCCCTAAAGGACCAACTCATACACCAGGCTCATCACTTCTTGACCTTTATTTCGTCTAGTCCACTGTTCCGGTTTTCTCAATGTGCTATACGATAACTGAGCTTTACTCGGACTGCCGGTGCCTCTACTACAAGCACGACATCGATAAGTGTGCGAGTAGTGGACGACCGGGTCATGCCGTCCAGAAACGAACAATCTTAGTTGGTTACGCATGCTCTGCCCACTCCCCGGATCTACTTAGTGCATCCACGAGCGAAAAGGTTGCAGCAGACGGAACGGCGAGACGGAAGCTGCAGTTGAAGCCCCGGCCTGCAGTGTCCAGGCTTAACGTTGCCCCGTGCCATGCAACCATCTCGAAAGACTTTACGGCCGGCGAAGGTGCGCGACGCGCGGAGCTCTTTGCCTTCTTCGGCCAACGGCTACGCGGCAGCCGCTGGACGGGTGCCGGCCTTGGGCGCTCCGGCGATACGCGTGCGCCGTGTGTCGGCGTCCCACCACAACGGGTGAATTATATCCCCAGAAACACAGTTCCAACTGAACAAGTAGAGTTCGGAAGTGATCTGGGCTTGGAGTTGCCGATTACAACCAAGCTTTTTCTTGGCTCTCCTTTACTCGAGCGCGACTGGCGGCAGATCCGCCACGGATTTACTTTCGACGACGATACGAAACTCTCTGTAAACTACGCCGGCCGTTCTACTTGTCAAGGCAACCAGCTAACGCGGAGCTTTTGAAGTTCAGAAAATACAGCACTCGCGCAAATGTTCGATTCTCTCCGTCACCGTTTTTTAGTGTACCTACTTGGCGCTGACGAATTCCTCAGGAAGCAGAGACACAGCAGGTAATCCTTAGGGATCACCGGGTCGACGATCCTGCTCCACAGGATCAAGCTCCGCAGTCCCTTCACCATAGGGGGCTTCGTAGGGCAACCGACCCAGAGCGCAGAGGGAAAAAACTCGTTTTCAGAAACCATTACGCCGCCAAGGAGCGCGCTGCGCCGCCGTGAAACGCCAGTTCATCACAGTCAATTGTGGCTTACCGACCAGTTACATTGTCGACACCGGGCGGGCAGTCCCAGTTCGCATCTGAAGAAAGGCAAGCTGTATTGAAGGCGAGGGTCTTGTCATACTATCTTGAATATCGAGTTTCTAAAGGAGCATATTCGAGGTTGAGACCCAGAAACCTCGCAATTAGCAAAAATGAAGCGTGTTTGGTACACAAGTACATACTCATTACTCAGGTATCCCTTGATCCCCCTGAGGCATTAACAGTATGTTCTCCTCTTTGACGCAAGGGACTATCCAATGTAAGTAGGTTGCGGCTAAAACAGGCAAACGACTCACAAACATGCAGCTAAGCGGGCAAGCCAAGAACAGGTCCCGGAAGTTGTGTCGCACAACTTGAGGAGACTTCGGTGTGGGAAAGGGGACTGAAGTAACCATATGTCCAATTACCCCAAATGTCATCGTCCTGACGGTGGTTGTAAACACGAGCCGCAATACGTCTCAACTTCAGATCAAACCACTTGAAGGTAGGACATCAAGCAAACCAACGACATTTGTCGCTTAGATGTAGGTAACTAACTACGGATAACCAGGCCGCCCAGCAAATCCGTCATGGAGGACGGCAATCACCTTATCTGGGCCTATAGTACCTGCCCTCTTCTATTCGACTATGCTCCAAGCATGTACCAGCCCTTGATATTTCACGATTCAATCAGAATATTGGTTCTGCATCCTGCAGAAACCCTCAAGTCTCCTTTGCGCGGCGACCTACTGGCAACTCGTCTTTCGCAGTGCCGGAACCAAGAGGGTGCCTATGTCACACTCTCGTACGTCTGGGGCCAAAGCACAACGCCCGTCCTTGCGAGAATCAACGGGAGAGATCTGCCCATCGGGAGAAACATCTCTCAGGCTCTTCGACAGTTGCGCCGCAAGGACAGATCCATTCGCATTTGGGCTGATGCAATTTGTATCGACCAGCAAAATTCCAAGGAGCGGAACCACCAAGTCCAGCAAATGCGGAACATCTACGCTTCATCATCTGAAACCATAGTCTATCTCGGCGACAACGACGGCAGCAACACGACGTACTCTGCGTGGAACTTTCTGGAGCGATACAGCAAATGGGAGCTCGACCAGGACGGCAACAGAGATTACGGCAGGCCCGCCGCCCTGGAAAACGAGCTCGTGGACTTCAGAGGAGACATCTCGGACGCTGAAATCTCGGTGGTCTCCTGGCAGTGGTTCCTGCTGGTGTGGGTTCTTCAGGAAGTCGTCGTGTCCAGAGAGGTCTCGATTCAGTGCGGCCATCGGAGGATTTCATGGACGACTTCTGCAAGATCATCCTTCTTAGCCCTCGGTACCACGATCAGTATGGGTTCAGCCTCCAAGCCCGGGAGAAGGTCGATCTCGTCAGAGGCATGTTTCACGCTCGCCGCCAACGCCTGCAGAATCACTCCCCGATGGCCACCTGGCCCTCATGGTACCCCTCGATCATGAACTACGCGCGGCACGGCAACGACATCGTCGACATGCTCGCGCGAACTCGCCAGCTTGAGGCTTCTGACCCTCGGGACAAGATATTTGCTCTCTTAGGGATCTCGGGAAACTTTCCTGGCAGCGACATCGACGCAGCTATCGACTACGACAAGTCAGTCGCCGAGGTCTACGCTGACTTTGCGAGAGACCACATACAGGCCTCAAAGAGCTTCGATATGCTGAGCTACGTCAGACACACCGTGAGCTTTCGACCCTTCTTCGTGTCGCCGTTCAGTTCGCTCCCCTCATGGGTGCCCAATTGGGACTGTAGCCGAGCCTCGAGGATCCGCGAGGTTGAGAGACGCGTTCTCGAAGGGAGGAAAATCCAAGAAGTTTTCTGGTCGAGAAGAAGCCAGAGGCTGAAGGCTTATAACAAGGACGAAGTCTGGGACGATTTGGAGAAGTCGCAGAGAATGGAGCCGGACCTACCCCTATCTAACTCGATGTTCTTCGGCCCCAACATCTTGGATACCTTGGAGCCTGAAACAAAGCAAGACCGAGAGGAGCGAGAGGTACTGGTAGCGAAGAGCATGAGATGGGCCGGCATCGCCAACCTAAGATTGGAGGTTGTCGGTTCCCCGATCGGCAGGGTTCTCACTCTTGGCCCCTGGATCACGCTTCGGGGGATTGACGAAGTCTCATTCCAAAACATCAGAAACCGATTTGCATCGGAACCGGATGAAATGTACAGGGCCATCATCAGGATATGGAAAGGCCTCTTGACACAAAAGCAGCGCAAACAATGGATGGACTTACACATCGAACCATTCCATCCCGCGTCTTGGTTTAGGGACCCGGCAGAGGCGGCTTGGGACGGCCTCGACGAGAGTCTGGATGCGGGACCCAACACCATCGAGAGCCATCTGTTCGCCCGCGGGAGACAGACCGCATCTTGGACGGGCGACCGGGGGAAAGAGACGAACTCCGTCACCGACAAGACGTCGGTGGTTGAGAGCAAGAGAATCGGCACGTACATCAGGACGGAAGCCGAAGCGCTTCGGTCCAATATTCTCAGGGTGATCCTCCCGCCTGGAGCGAAGGAGACTGACTTGATAGTCTACTTTCACGGCGCGCAATTTCCATTTGTTCTTCCGCGGATGGGTGTCGTTTCTACGTATATCGCGAAAGCGATCCCAGCGCTGCAAAACCCTGAAACTTAAGTACCAAGAAATGCAAGTTTCTGTGGCAGTGTCTTGTCAAAGAGTAGGTTTGAAGTGTTTGTAAAAGACACGGGCCCGTTGCTGATCAGGCTTGGGTGGCACCCGTGATGCGGCCTTTTCAAACACAGATAACAGCATTGGAAGGCAAAAACAGCACATGTCAAGTCAAGAATACTTTCTATTCAATGGTGACGAAGGCTAGCATAATCACGGGCTAGAAGATCTGTGAAACCACCATTCCTAAACGTCTGGCTAAACTTATATAAATCATATTTTCAGTCCGATGATCCTTGAGAGCCGTATTGCTCCCACCTGCCATCTTCATAAGTGATCACTTGTGGCAGCGCCCGCAGCCAGAAGGGTGTTGCATCTCCCAACGCCGACGGCCAATCACGCTTACAGGATATGAACTGCCAAGCATGCAGCAAGCAATAAATATGCATCGTCCTGTGATTCCCAATGGTCCTCGGGCTGGCGCTTCGTGTCCGGTCGTGTTTTTGGATGGTTGCCTCACGTCTGGAGCAACCTCCGGGCATCATATCAGACCCCACAACCCCCCGGGAAATGGATGGGCGTTCTGCGAGGGCCATGCCGCCTACCTTGGTTTCTTTCTACGGCTCGCAATGTCTGATGAATGTCGACGAAACTGCTCCGCAAATCCGGGAGATCTTGAAGGAAACCCCGACATAGGGGGGATTGGGGTGAGTAGTCATTAGTGAACGCACCTCAACACCAGTCTCCAACTACTTAGCCTGGCAATTCCATACTAATGTTTGGGCGCAGGTAATCATCGGATTCGTCGGCACGTCATGGTTTGCAGTTCTGTTGGTCGTCGTCAATTACCTCCTCGTGTTTGACCCTCACGAAAATCCATTTGAGGCACCAGCCAGACCGGAAAGAAGAACGAAACTTCGGCCCTGGATCGCCAAGGTTTTGGAAACTCGTCCCATTGTTCGAATTGCCGAATGGAGACGTCGAGCAATAGCATCAGAGTGGAAGCCCAACCACGTCGACGTGGTGGAAGTCAGGCAACTGCAGTATTGGCCTTTCTCAAGGAAGCTCCGACAGAGGATGAACGGCACGGAACGCCAGTTGATTCAACAGGTACAGCACAGCCCAATAAAAATAGTGGCCTCCTTCATGGCTTCAGGCTAATATCGCATGTTCGTCCAGGCTACCCTCACCATCTGCGATACTCAACTCTTAACCGGCCTCGGCATCCTCCTCAGTGGATACATCTAACTCAAGTGCTACATATCGGCCTACCACTGGCAGCTCTTGGCCTACCTGGCCTGGTTCTCGAACATTACCCACGTTGCGTGTCTAATAGTTCTTCGAAAGTATTTCCACGAGAATCGAAGCGAGCGATTCATACGGCTAGTGCTGATGACGCTCTTGTGGCTTGGGGTTGTTGTGGTACTTGTGCCCACTGCATTCTTCAACTGGATAAACAGTGACGAATCTACAATAGCCCTTCCAGGGTCCAATGCAAGATGCTTCTTCCGACTTCCGCAATCTCAAATCGACACTTCCGCCTACCAATTAGCCGTCATTTCCATTGTTCTGGCCGTCATCAGCTTCTTCACTCGAAATATGAAGCTTCATCGCGCTCTTACCGGCAGTGTTGTTTTTGGTGCGCGACAGAAAAGTATCCAGATATTGATCTAGATATCGCACTATCCCTCGTTCCCTTCCGGACTATCTTTCATTCTTCAGTCTCTAATTCACATTTGCCATCCATAATGCTGCGCCCTTGTTTAGTGTTTCAATATCCTACATGCAGCTGTTTCACGAGTCATTCTTTAGTTACACAGCCTCCTCCACCAGTACGAATCTTCCCTCTGCGTGGCACAACCTCAGCCCATTCGCTGCCTTTTACGGCCCACTCATGGGCCGAAGCCTGGTCATGATCTCAGCGGGAGAACTTTCCTCAAGGGGAACAACAGTGCAGAAGCCTAAGCTTTTGGCCTACTAGCATGCTGGAATCGTCGTGTGCTGAGTTTTGTCTACCCATTTAAACGGTGACTGAAAGCGGCAGAAAAAGAATGGCAATTTCAATGTCGGCAGCAAGGAACAGTGTTCAGCGCCGAGTCGTTTGTGATGTGTGTCACCACCTATCTGGCCTCCTCTTGGATGTTAAGAAAGCCTTATGTGAGAAGCAGGCTCGTAATTCCCTAGTCTGAAGACTATCTACGCGAGAGAATGAGATGCGGTTAGCCTCGGATGTGAAAGTACGCTATGGAAAGACCTTAACTTCCAATCCTGAAAGAGTGGTAGCAACATTTCAGTAGATACTTTGCAAGTTTACTAGTTGACGTTCGGTTTAAAAAGAGAAGAGGGGATGGGATAAGAAATGGAGACAAAAGAGCATAAGGGGCTTGTGTCAATTCGTTGTGACTCGTCCGCAAGACATTCCTAGTCTGCTTGCGCGTCGATACTTGGGGCGATGGCAGCGAAACCGATAGTGATCGTTCTACCTAACCGCAAATACCATTCCTTCCACCATGCGGTATTTGCTGCGCAAAAACTCCGATCTTTACGGCTTCAATTCCTTTTCGGAGTCTAGCGTGCTGCTGCTGAGGGTCGAGGCTTATGGCACTGGTCTTCTCGTTTTATGTGGCGTGCATGGCCATCCAATAGCATAATCCGCAGAGCAGTCTCTATCTATGAGTGGACGCCAATAAGTTCTGGTTGACTCCAGTTCGGCTGATGATTCGATGATATTAGTGCTCTCCTAACTCAAGGTGACGTTACATAATTTCCCATGTTTGACCGCAGAAGTAAAAAAGAACTTGACTGCTTGGAAACGCAAAAGCAGCATTCCAACGAAACCGCAGCATGTATTTAATGATACTTTCTAGGTGGAATCCACCGTCTGTCTGCCATGAGAAGTGGAAGTATTCTGATGTACAAGCGCAATCACCTCACCTAGCTGCTCGCCCTCAAATGGCTGCTTTAATCCGGCAGAATGACGCCTGAGGTGAGGTAGGGGGAGGCGGGTTGAGGAAGGTGAGAAGGGTACGTGGGTACGTAGCTGTTTGAATATGTTCCGAATAGACTTCAGCCTTTTAAGCCACGCCCTATCCCTCACCGGATTGAAAACCTTGATGGAAGAAATCTTTCGCGAGCACTCCCGGTGGTCCTTTTCCAACGCCGTTAAATTGACGGCCTCGCCTCCGAAACGGATAGAACCCTAAATATACCTACTTTTAATTTTTCCAGCATTATCCTGTCTTTTACGCCCTCTCCTGGACAGGAGGCTCGGTCTACCGATTCCTTACAATCCCTGCCTCACAGGCCGCCCTTATTTCTCGGAGTACGGTCATGTCAACAGCATCAGTTGCCTGTGGCTCCCATGCCGCCGACTATCGTTCATACTCGCCAGGTCTATGGCGGAAAACCAGCAAAGTCATAACGAACCGCATTTGGCTTTTCTTGGCTCACCTGCGCTATCAATTCAAGCTGGTTTGCAACGCAACAGATGCCGAGGCTCCGGGCATCCTCAGACTCCCGACAGACATGATCCTAGAGGTCATCAACCATCTTGAGCTGCACGATCGGTTTATCCTTTCTCAGACCTGCAAAGCACTTCGGGCGCTTGCTTGGAGGGACTGGGCCCTCGCCCTCGACCAGATGCGCAGCATCCAGCGCACAGATTTCTTGACGGGGATCGCCTACGTCCTGCCGAACAAGTGGGTTTGTGGATGCTGCGGAAGGCTCCGTGCAATCAATAAGCGGGATGTGCCCTCCTCCGAGTGGCATATACGGGATTGTCTCACGCCTAGCCATCACGAAACGGGCATCCAGTGCGGTCCTTTCTACGAGCTACGATACAACCATGTTCAAATGGCCCTGAAGCTCACGCGGATGGGAAACGTCAACCGGAGATACCTTGAGCACATTATGAAGCCGTACACTCATCGGGAAAGCAATTTTCACTTCAAACTACTTCTTCATACCCGCGCCATCCCAAAGATTGTTGCCGAAAGGTTTCTCCTTCACGCCGAATACGAATACCGGGATAACACTGCCCCAGTCTCACCCGACACACTCAGATTCGAACGAATCTGCCCGCATATGAGGATCTGGCCATTCAAGAGAAGCCGATCCACTAGAACATCACGCGCGCTTGGCCTAGAAGGTCTCTCGGGCTCTGTTCATCTTGCATTTGACCGGCCGGGGCAGGAAATTTCCGGTAGCTGTGATCGTTGTCCGACAGATTACACCGTTGTGGCCGCCCCCGGTGTTCTCACGATCTGCGTTTGGCATGACCTTGGGCCATACACGTCTCCGCGGGATGAAAGGTGGACGGTACATGTCCCGTCACTTGGAAACGGGCCCTCGAGGGGACCTACTGTGCAACACAGTCCTGGGAGCGTACGAGACATGTACGTTAAGGGTTGATACCTACGCAGCCCGAGGCTGGCCAAATAAAGCAATGAAAACCATACCTAAGGTATCATAGTGATATACCGAATGACGGAAACCCATTCCTGAGAGGTCGAAACGGTGACGGTAACAAGTAGATATGTGAGACATACACGGTTCAAGGTTGATGAATTCCCAAGCCTCGACTCCTGTCCGCCACCAACCTTTTAGCCGGATTTATCTCTGCTCCTATTTGCCATCACACGCTGTTGCCTCCAGATCACCTGCGGCATAATTTTGGCCCATCTCACTTGAAAGTCCGAGTGAGCTGCATAGTGAATATGCCAGAAGATCGTGATACCTTTTACATATGATAGTCAGCTTACGGTCCCTAGTAGGCTGTTGTTGGTAGGTGCCTTAGGTCAGTCAGATGCTTCCTCTGCTGGTAGCCATCGAACATAGCGGGGGAAGGGGCAGCCGCAAGTTGCTGCTGGGTGACTGGCTCTTACTCTCATGACTGCCGTGGAAGCTGCCGAGGTTCAGGGCTTGACAAATGCCAATCTCCATCTACGAGCAAGGAAGGCATGTTAGGTTGTCTTTCACTTGCCTGTGGATGCTTAGTAGGTTCTTACCGTGAAATAACTTCCCACATAAACTTCCATCCCTTTGTAGCTTCCCGATATCGCAGGACTGCATGCCAGTGCTTTCCACTTGCTCCGAAGTTAAGACCTCCATCATCTCCATACTAAGCTGACCGTGTCACTCTTTCCAATAGTTAGGACCCAAAGAAACAGTCACTTCCTTCCAGACAACTTCCAAGTTCTCCAACTCGCCCTTTTATCTTTCCACATCCATGCCCAGCGAGGCACGACGCTTCCCAATTCATTTGCTTGCCCTCCAGATAATGAAATGTGGTTGCCGCTACTTCTACTTCACCCTGCGAGCCCCTTCCTATGATGGTATCAAGTCCAGAGAGCAAGAATGGATACTGCTGTCTTTCCAGTGAACATAAATCCCTCCAATGTTTGGTTACCTCTCACTCCTCTCTTCTTTTCCTCCCCAAATCCACAGATTCGAGACCACGTCTGCTCCAGCGTGGATATCGGCTGTGGCAGAGCTCACAATGGCCCTCGTGGCCATTATAGGTCTTGCAGGTATGTTCTACCTTCCCCTTGTTTCCCCCCTTTTGAAGAAGATGGGCATTCGCCCTCTTCAGTCCAATGATGGGGAAATCGAAAAATTGAACAAGCGCATCGACACCTTGCAGGAGATGGTCCTTGATCTCAACGACTTGGTCGAAGATGCGCAGGAGCAGAGCGACGCTGACATTTCCTAGACGAACGCCTTTCCTGGTCGGGCTATCGATAGACCAGGGGGTGGGTGGTCGTGGGCCCCAGCAGCGTCTCGCACCTTGCCGTGGTTGCTGGGCTGAGTAGCCTCTCTCCAGAAGAGAGGTGAAACCAAGAAGAGACATCGACTTACACACGATCGCCGGACTATCCTGTTCATCATCGACATCGAGGACGACGCCGTCGACGTCCACTACATTGGCAGTGCTAGGATTGGAGGAATGGGATGGGAAGAAGGGATTGGTTGGATGGTTGAACTGAATACTGCAACACTTTGTTTGGACGGAGTTGAGTCAGGGCAGGGCAGTTCTCGGGAATACAGACGTCTTCAACTCTGCATAGCTCTGTGACCTCTTCGTTGCCTGTGTGATACATGATTTGTGGAGGAGCGGTGCCTTGTGACCCCATAGGCCTCCTAGGTACACTGTACCCGTGCCCGCCCCCACTTTAATTGGAACTCGATGACTCGTCACCCACTAAAGTGGGGGCTAAACACCCATATGTCCATAACACCCATATGTCCAAAAAATCCCTCATTTTCAACATCAACATCACCACCTTCAATCCAAGCCACCACAATGAC
>WIGN01000190.1:0-78337 GCA_014235955.1 Colletotrichum sojae | reverse complement strand
AAAACAGAAAGAGTTTGTGTTGTAATGTTAAACAAATAAAGAAAAGAAAAAAAAAAAAAAAAAGAGACAACCCCCCCCCCCCCCCCCCCCCCCCATGACACTACGAACCAGGCTTCTTTCTCCATCCTCGGGTTTGACTCGGACCTTCTCGGCCGCCTGAGCGTCCAGTCCTGAAAAAAAAGACAAAAAAAACCCTTTACTTCTTCGAAGCCGCGGCAGCCTGCGCAGCCGCCCCCTCCGCGGCCTTCTTCACCGGGCTGAGCAGCTCAAACTCCTTGATCCCGTCCTCGGGTTTGAAGGGCACCGGCCTGTTCTCCCTGGCCCAGAGCTTCTCCGCCTCGCTCTGCCACTGCGGCGGCACGTACCCGTTGACGCGCCAGAGCTCCCTCTCCGTCTCGTGCGTGTGGTACTCCCAGTCGTAGCCCTTGTCGGCGACGTGCGGCTTGAGCGCCTCCTCGAAGGCGGCCGTCACCGCGCGGTAGTCCTCGATGCTGCGCTCGATGTGCACGGCGACGTGGTCGATGACGAGCCGGACGAAGGGCCTGTCCGGGATCTCGCCGCCCTTCCAGGCGGTGCCCGCCGGGGTCGGAAGGAAGTTGACGATCACGTAGAAGGCGGGCAGGCCGATGTCGAGGTATATCTTGGTGATGTCCTTGGCGAGGGCCTGCTTGGAGGCGTTGTCGACGAAGGAGTCAGGGGTGTGGTAGATGGTCCAGAGAGGCATGGTTGCGAGAGATTGCAAGAAGCGTCGGCTTGGTTTGTTGATATTGCGTGGAAAGGATGGTAAGGATGATGAAGAGTAGTCTGTTGAAAATGTGTTGATTCTGATTCTGTTGTTTCCTGTTAGCCACAGGCTACGACGGCCTCTTAAGTACTCTTCTCGAGCGCTTCGCTGGCGGCGAAGCCCCCCCCCCCCCTTCCCCCTCGAGTCTGATCGATCGCATCATGGCTTCTCTCACCAGGCCGAGGCGTGACAATTGCAAGTAAGCAATAAGCATAACGGAAGCAAAAAACGGAAGCAAAGCCACGGGAGCTGGAATTATAAAATCTGGCCGAGGCGTTGCGGCCCGCTCGAAAGTTGATTAGTGTTCTCTTCAGGCATGTCGACGTGATCACTAATCGGCTTTGCAACGGTTTGAACGACGAACCCACCCATTCCTCCCGGCATTGGATATCAGTAGATCTACCGGCAGCACGGTACTTACTTTCCGGCAGCACCTGCTTTGTAAGACCGGCGGCCGAAGGGCCTACGTCAGATCGCCTCCACCGTCGGCAGCGAAATAATAATCACGAATTGGTGTAGGTAAGCTCGACTTACAGAGTTCAACGTCGGCGACCTAATACGCGTTCCAAAATGGGTAATACGCGGGCAACAAGCAAGCAATCCAAGTCTCACGAGCAGAACCTTACAAGACTGGTATAAAGACCATGTTCCCTTTCGGGTGATGAAGGTTGTTTTCTCCTCATCTCAACAGATACCATTCACAACATCCAAACAACTTACAACAATGTCCACCCCACTGGTCTTCATCACCGGAGCCTCGGGCTTCATCGGCGCCCACATCACGGCGCTCACCCTCCGCGCCGGCCACCGCGTGCGCCTCAGCGTCCGCAAGGAGGAGCAGATCCCGAAGCTGAGGGCCACCTTCTCCGCCTTCACCGCGGACGCGGACAAGGACATCGAGTTCGTCCTCGTGCCCGACTTCACCAAGGCGGACGCCTTCGGCACGGCCGTCGCCGGCGTCGACTACGTGGTCCACGTGGCGTCGCCGATGGTCGGCAAGGGCGCGGACTTCCAGAGGGACTACATCGACCCGGCCGTGCAGGGTACCATCTCGGTCCTGGACGCGGCCAAGGCGAGCCCGTCGATCAAGAGGGTCTTGGTCATGTCCTCGATCTTGGCGTTGTTGCCTATTGGTGTGCTCACGGGTGCTGTCACTTCGCCCATCGTCGCGACAGGTATGCCTCCAACATCATCCCCCCCAAGATCCAACCCCTTACACGAGCTAACGCAACTTCTAAACAGAAAACTCCGACACCAAGCTCGTAGTCGACGTCAACATGCCCCTGGACGACGGCATCGCAGGCCACACGGACAAGTACCAGGGCTCCAAGATCCTCGCCCACCAAGCCACCGCCGACTGGGTCTCCGCGAACAAGCCTGCCTTCCCCGTGCTCACCTTCCACCCGAGCTTCGTCACGGGCCCTTCGCTCTTCCAGAAGAAGCCCGAGGAGATCGACAGCATCAACCACCTTCTCCTCTCCGCCCTGCGCACCGGCGCGCCCGGGATCCCCGCCATCTTTGTGGATGTCCGGGACGTGGCGCTGGCGTTCGCGAACGCGCTGAAAGCCAAGGACGTCCCCGCGTTCCAGGAGTTCATCCTGACAGGGCCCGCGGTGCCCTGGGACGAGGTCGCCGCCTCGGCGCAGAGCTTGTACCCCAACGCTGGGTTCAACTTGAAGCCCCCCGTGGATGGGCCCCTGGGCGGCCCGTCGTTGGTTACCGCGGTCACCACGGCCGCGGAGGAGATTCTGGGGATCAAGTGGAAGTCGTTGGAGGATGTGATCCGTGGGTTAGTTGATGTGCAGCTTGCCATCGAGTCTGGAAACCCTCCTGCGAGCGTGATTTGAGGCCTGACACCTTTTCCTAATTAATATCACATGTATCTAGTATGACTTGCTTATTTGAACGACAACTTTCATGAGTCAAGACTGCCAGTGATGATGAGTAAGCACATAGGATATGAAGGGGGCATGGAGGGTTTGTGTCTGGACCCGAGCCCGAGGACGACGACGAACACTAAGGCGAGCAAGTAATCATTGCCATTGGAGGAACCAGCATCAACGCCGGCAGCGACCTACAGAACCGCACGTCGCCGCGCTGCTCTGTCTTCTAAATACCGGGACATTTCCCCCTATGCCCGCCCATGCCGCATCTCGTTTCAAGCCAAAACTTTTCAGGAAGTGCCGATCTCATGACATTGATATACAGCATGTGTCAAACAAGCCAGCCCCCGTTTCCCTTTATTCCTCCCTTTTTATATTCGTGCTTTTCTCCCGACTCCCAAGTCACCGAGGCCACCAGGCACTCTCAACCGTGAAAGAAAGATAACAAGAGACGAGGGGGGAAAAACAGTCCCATTTCGTGGACGCGTACAGCCGTGCCGCGGAAAGCGCGTCGCGGCCGCTTACTGGGCGAGGACGGCCTTGCCCTTGGCCTTGGCGGCGGCGAGGGCGCCGGACAGGCCGAACTGGGACGCGAAGCCGTTGATGCGGTGGGTCGCGTTGAGGTTCTTGACCACAACCATTTGGTAACATGTCGCGCTTCCCTGGCGAGAGGCGATGGTGGACCAGGCAAGGAAGAGCTCCCAGATGCGGTACCAGCGCTGGCCGTACTTGGCGGTGACGGTCTCGCGGTTGCCGAGCCAGTTGCGGTACCAGCGCCAGAGGGTGCCGGAGTAGTGGACGCCGACGGTGTCAACGCTCTTGACCTCGAATCCGGCCCTCTCAAGGGCACCGATGTAGTAGAACAGAGGGGTGGAGGCATCGGCACCGGGGAAGATGTACTTGTTCAGGAAGAGACCCCAGATGAAGTCCTCGTACTGCCAAGCCCAACGCAGACCGGAAAGCTGAACGTACATGGCACCGTCGTCCTCGAGCATGTCGTAGCACTGGCGGAAGAACTTGGACAGACGCTTGACACCGACGTGCTCGCCCATCTCGAGCTGGGTGATCTTGTTGAACTTGCGGGTGGGGATGTCGCGGTAGTCCATGCAGAGGAGCTGGCTCTGGGACTCGGGGATGCCGGCGCGGCGGAGGGCGTCGTTGCCCCAGGCGGCCTGGTTCTTGGCGAGGGTAGCTCCGGTGACGTGGGCGCCGTAGTTGACGGAAGCGAAGCGGGCGAGGGTACCCCAGCCGCAGCCGATATCCAGCATGGTCTCGCCCTCCTTGAGGTCGATCTTCTCGCAAACGACGGCCATCTTGTTGTCCTGCATCTCCTCGAGGGTCTCCTCGCGGGTGATGTCGGAGAAGACGCCGGAGGTGTAGATCATGCGGGGACCGAGGAACCAGGAGTAGTGGTCGTTGCCTCGGTCGTAGTTGGGGCGGATCTCCTCCTCGTCGGCGGCGCGGGTGTGGAGGATGACGGACTTCAGGAAGCCCATGATGAAGAACTGGAAGACGGGCCAGGTGAAGGCAAAGGTGGCCCAGTCGTGGCGGTACTCGAGGACGTCAAGGCAGTCGCCGTTGAACTCGGCCTCGCCGTTGAAGTACATCTCGTAGAAGGTGGCCATGGGGATCTTGTTGCGGCCGCTCCAGCGCTTGCGGTCGAGGTCATTCTTGAAGGAGATGTAGTGCTCGACGGGGCGACCGGGGAGCTTGCACTTGTCGTTGATGCGCGGAGAGTAGGTCGAGAAGAGGTACCAGACGCCAATCAGGATGGGGAAGAAGAGGACGAGGACGAAGAAGATCCAGGTCTTCTGACCACCGCCGAGAGTGCGAGAGATCCAGTAGGGGACTCCGAGGAGCAGACCTCCCAGGACCCAGTTGTTGAAGGATTCATATCCAGGGCCCTCGGCAGGAATAGGCGGGTTGTTGATGGTGGGGAACTGCGGGAGGAAGAGGTCAGTCTCGGTACGATGCGCGGGAAGGAGTCGATTGAGCTCTTTCGGAGCTCAATTGGCTCGGAAGATGATGGGAAGGGCTCATTTGAGACTCACGTTGGTCGTCTCGACGCCAGGGTTCTCGTTGGTGCCGAACTTGGAGGGCAGAGCCGCGGGGGTCTTGATGAAGGTGATGTCGCCCTCGAGCTCCTCACCTTGCTTCTTGGTAGCCATGATGCAAGAGTGAAGGAGAAGGAAGGGGGGGAAAGAGAGAAGTGTGCTCGTCTGCGGTGGTGGTTGTTCTCGCGCAGAGAAGTTTTTTTTCACCTCCTTTTGACGATGCTGCGAGGGACACGGTGGTGGCAGTGGAAGGAGCTGTGCGGCAGAAAGCTGGTGGACGAGGACAGATTTAAGCTGGAGCTCCATTCCGTCATGCCAGCAGCCGGACGCGACCCAACTGAAGGCCCAAGGGGGGGAGGGGGACCAGCCCGTAGCCTGTAGGGGGCCCCTTCCACCGTTCTAGCCGCAATTGCGCGTCGTTAGGACACCGTATCGCCCCATGCGGTGGGGCATATCATGCAGGGGGCGCTGAGAAAACAGCCTTCAGCGCGCACGCGACTGGTCAAAATGGCCGCGCAAGTGGGCGCAACGTCGCTGCTCCGCTGTCGCCGCCAAGGAAGTTGAGGCCACGAAGTATGTAAAAACCGAAAAAAAGTCCTCACCGCCCAGTTGCTCTGCTCAGTTGCTGTGATAAGTGCCCCAGACACCGCAGCGGTAGACCCTGAGCGCACGGGCTGTGCTGGCCACCGTCCCGGTAGAGGAGATATCGGGGTCCTGGTAAAGATAAATTACCTACCTAGGTACCTAGCGTTAGGTAGGTACCTACCTACCTACCTGGCGAAGCCAATTGTTCCTTCACCAGCTGACGAGGCACGTGCCAAATGAAACGGTAAGTCGCAGGTGCAACAATCCACCCGTTACAGAGTTTCAGACAGTTTTTTTCTTTCTTTCTTCCGTCTCCGGCTCCGAAGCTACCTAGGTACAGTTAGCTCCGTTTCCGGGGTAGTGGGGCCACGAAACGGACAAGCGGGGCCGGCAGATGTTGAGGACCAGCGTCTAATCAGCGACCCATGGTCGTTGGTACAGTATCATTTAAACCCCTTTTTCCTCTCTTGTCGCCTTCGTCCCTAGTTTATGAGGTGTCTACTGTAGGTGCAAATACTAGTGAGACAATCCAAGTTTTCTCTGTGATGGGAGAGTCCACCGGCAACGGTCAAAAGTGAGGGTGAACCAAATGCAACTGACCCTCCAACGGGAAGATAGGAGACAACTTCAAGCAACCAGCTCACATACCAAGCAATGTTGAGGCCTATCAACATCCAATGTTACCTTTGGAAACGATTCCAAGATGACAAAATCCCACAGTTTCGAACAAGGACAATCGTGTAAACATGCATATGCGAATTATGTGCGTCATTAGAAGCTGTTGAGCCTCACTCGTCGAGACCATCTCCGCCCCGACATAATATGTATAAAAACTCCGAAAACACCTTTCCATTAACCCATCCCGCCCGGCCCCCCAACCGTTTAGTTATGACCCCTTTTGATTTCCCCTTTCCGTTATCCCACCCTACATCCACATCAAATTCCGGCTCTGTCTCCGGTTCTGCTGCCACAGCGGCCTCTCGTCCGTGATGTCTCCGCCACCCGAGCTCACGGGGGCGCCGGCGCCGTACCCGTTCCCAGTCGCCGCCGTCCCGGTGCTGGCGCCCCCTGCGCTGCCCGAGCGAGCACCGTCGTCCGCGCCGCCACGGCCAATGGCATCGCTGAACCCGCGCTGGAACTCCTCCATCTCGTTCTGTTGCGTCAGGGGCACCTCGTCCGCCGCCGCGCCGCCTGAGGAGATGGCTGCGCCAGGGTGGTAGCCGTTGCTGGACGAGCCGGCGGGCGTGTTGACGCCCCGGCCTCCGCTGATGGAGGTGGTCGTGCCGTGGGCGCCGGGCATCATCGAGGGGTGGCCGTAACCGGCGTTATCGAACATTTCCTGGCCCGGGACGGGGGCGAAGTCCTTCTGGTTCGTCACGGGGCTATGGTTCAGGTTAGCAAAGAACAAGAGCTGGGAAATCGGTAAGGATGATGTTACCCGACATACGAAGGTCCCTTGCCAAGGCCGGGACCCATACGTTGGTTGCGGCCCTTGCGCTTACGCATCCAGATGGCAACCGAGATGATGGTGACAAAGATGGCGGCGCCGGCGACGACTCCTCCGATGATGGCGCCGTTGCGGCGCAGTCCCTCAGCCGCACCAGGTGGCGGTCCTGCGGCGCTACTAGTCGCGGGCTTCTCCGTCTCAGTGGAGGAGGCAGTCTCCGAGGCCGTGCTCGATGCGGAAGAAGTGGTGGACGAGCTGCTCGTCGAGGAACTAGAAGAGCTGGAGCCGGTGGAGGTCGATGAAGATGAGCTGCTTGTGGAGCTAGAGCTTGACGACGATGTTTGCGCCCTGGTGATAAGACCGGAGATGTGCGTAATAGAGACGGTCGTGCTCACGCCGGTGGCGGTCGCAGCGACGGTTTGGCCCTCCGAGGTCGACCCGCATCCATACTGGAAGGCACCGCCGGAGAAGGTGTTCCTGTAGCAGACGTTCGAACCCTGGCAGGTGAAGACATACGGGTCGGAGACCGCCTGGGTGGGACTGCTCTGGTCAACGCATCCGGTGTAGACGCCCGTCGTGCAGGCGACGCCGTTGGGACAGCAGCCGATGGCAGAGACGCTGGCGTCCATGGCACAGTGAGACCCGGCCGAGCATGTTGCCGGGAGGTTCGGGTCGGCGCCGATGTAACCACAGACGGTGTTGGTGCTGGTGTCCTGCCTCCTCCGAAGTCCATCGAGCCAAGGCGCCGGCGTAGCCAGGGGCCAGTCGACGACGTCTAATGTCCGCAAAGCGATTGCTGCTGTCTGACGGGGGAGGAGAATGGAGGCGTCGGTGAGGGTGAAGACGCTGGATAGAAGGAGGAGCGCGGCCGCGGGTGGCAGGCGAGAGAAGTCGAGAGAACCCATTGCGTCGAGGGTTGGGCGGCGTTCACCCGGGTTCAAATCCTTCCAATATGTTCTAGTCGTGTATACGAGAGATGGCCTTCATGTAAGTGCAAGAGAGATATCGAGAGCACGGGGGCCACTCCTTGGTTTGCAGCCCTACTATAATGACAAGACGGAAAACGAGAGAGACTAGAGAAAGAGAAGGAAGGTCTAGTCCGACCCAAGATACAAGACCGGGAGGGAATAATAGGCAGAAAGAAAAGAACGAAGGAGAGAAGAGCAAATCCTGTCGAGGGATCGGGAGAGGAGTTGCAATTTAGATCGGAACAGGGACCTGGCGAACGAGGAGGGGGGGTGTTCCGGGGGGCGGACAGCAGCAAGGCTGACGCTGATTGGGGAGCATGTGGTTTCATGAACATGAATCCTTCCATCATAAGCATGCGCCAAAAAGGGCAGACGAGACACATGTCTTCCCCCCATATCCGTATCATGGACGGGGAGCGAACTGCGGTCTGCAGGTTGCGTGAGGTTCCTCCGCTTGGGGCATGCCGGGGGCCAGGAGATCTCTTGATCGTTGGAAACGTTCTGCCGTGGCGATGAGCGAAAGCGCCGACCGGGACCAGTCCGTGCGGATCTGAGAACCCGGGAATACGCAGGCAAGACAAGGTCTTAATTAGTAGCAGGCAGAAGGGAGGGAGATACCTAGGTGGGCCACTCACTCTGGGAATAGAATGGCTATTCCTACCTGACCGTTGTGTTTTACTCACTCGAGCTCAGCTCACGCTGGCCTAGATACCTAGGTATTACCCAGGTGAGGTGCTTCGGCTGACCTGACTGACGCTGACGCTAAGCACAGGATGACGGGTGCTCTCTAGAGTCGAGACGGGCAGACCAGACAGCGGTTTGCTTTTTCCTGCACCGAGCACACACATAATACATGGTATGGCAATGTGTGGTTGTACCCCCAAGTTGCATTTCTTGGGCGGTTGGAAAGCCGTGGACCCAACGGCCCCCCTTCCCCAATGCCAAGCACCCAGTCTGGGCTCTCTGCTTCTGGGGGCACGACATGCCAGTTTGGCAACTTCGTGGTTCGGGTCCGAACGAACAGGGGAGGAAGAAGGGAAGAGAAGTTGGGAGCAACAGTAGCGGACTCGTTCGATTGGGGATATTGAAGGAGTCGGGATCCAATGTTGCGGCGCAGGGGCTGTCGAGGCGTTCTTTCTCGCTTGTTCACTCTGCCACGGCACTAGGCCCGATCCCTCGGGCCGCGATTGGCACTGTATTGACACTAGAATAAGCTGGTAAATACACAGTAAAACAGTGTCGACGGTCATCCGTTAGCGCCAATCGGACTGCTTTTTATAGGTGACTAGCGCCAATCCGCCGTCCGGGTGGATCCCCGTGGCGGTGCTGTCAACACATCAGGCACCTAAAGGCTAAGGGTCCGGTCCGCTGCCTTCCTTCCCACCTAGGTATTAATTAGTCCTTTACCACTTTTGAACAACGAGACAAACTGCTGGGATCCAACGCGGGACGGAATTCGTCCTGGATCTGCGATGAACACTTCCAATTCCGGTCAATTGTTTGCTACCGGGAAATTCTGCACTTTATCTAATACTCCATCTCTCAGCACCACAAGTTTCGATGGTACGTACATGTCTTTCAAAACAGCGCTAATGCCACTGGGTTTTCACCATCTGGTATCCAAGTAATACCGACATGTCTTTTGCTTCTTCTCTGACAGCTGCCTCGATACCGTCCGTGACAACCTCGGAAACTCGCTGCGCTCGCCCCTTGAGATCAACGTTCGGACACACGGTGTTGATCAGCATGAGTGCGGGCACCTTGTCGAGTCCGAACGCGTTGGTTATGCTCGGGCTGCCAGTGTCCACCGCGGGGCCCGAACTCGACCAACAGAATGATGACCCGGATCTCCGCCGTGTTGGCTCAGTCCGTTCATCCCGTCTTGTCAAACGACGCCTCGCAGTTCGCCTCGTCGTCTGAGGCCGGGGGGGGGGGGGGGGGGCGGGGGCCAAGAAGACGAATGGGGGCCATTCATGATCGTGGGTGAGTAACCAACATTGCCGACATCGCATTAACTTTGACCCTTGCCCGTTTCAAGTCGAGGTCGAACCGCTGTGCCTGCCCATGGCTTCACGCAAAACCGTCCCGTGAGCCAGCAGGAGGAGATGAAGGCAGCCTGCAACCTGCACCTGCTCATGTAAGGTGGACCTGCCGCCGATACGCAGGTCGAAGGCATTTACGCCTGCGACGATGAACCAACAACACGTTCGGTTATCAGTCGGACCTGCGTACCTTTATGTACGCAACGCAACGGATTAACCGTGCGATTATACACCACCGAAGAGGACGGTGAATGCTGTACCCCCCGAAGCTTGCATCGAACAGCTGACAAGAGTTGCACACGCCAATCTGGGACATCGCCGTAGTTCCCCGGTGACCGCCGTCTACTCCGGATCAGACACATGATGCCGGGGATCGGAATAGTCCAAGACGTTGGCTCCAACGATATCGAGGTCACAGATAACAACCTCCGGCAGAGCTTCGACAAATACCGTGTAATAGTCGCTGTAGTGGTCAAGGAAGTTCTCGAATCCTTGGCCGCGCTAGACCAGACCCCAATTGACCCCAAAACCCCATGAAAACGCCTCTTTCACAAGCCAAGCTCCCCACTTCAGCCCTGAGCCCGAAATGGCGTGTAAGCATGCGGCTTGTCGTCACTTCATCGTAACATGTCCGTCCCAGTCGAGGGGTAGTCGGCAATCTCAGGCCTGAGATCACCTCGCAGTCGAGACATCGAAATGCTCACAGAGACCCCTAGGTTTGTATGGCAGTCTCACCGGTAAGTCTTCGGTGAGTCCAATTGCCTAATCAGATAACTTTACGAGTTGTGACTGGACGATTGTGAGCCAGGTTTGGCCTGAGAGAAAAGACTCCATCGAGAGTGGCACGGGAAAATGTAACACAAAGGCGGGATTTGGGTGTCGTGGTGGGCTTGGCAACAGCGGTCAATTCCTGAATGTCTGAACGCCATGAACAACTTTTACCCTATTTCTTCCCGAGACATATCCAAGTCTTTAGAAAACAGACATACCACGTGGGAAGAGTGAGTAAATGAATCACTTTCACTGAGTGAGAGACACATGGACACACGATAAGTGTTTGTGATAAACCATCGGTGAGCAACGCAGCATCGTGGTGGCCCGAGCACTGGGCTCGCCGGAAGCCGCTAAACCGTAAACAGAGGAGAAAAACCAGCACAGACCAATGGCAGACAGTTATTCCGCCCCCGCGCACCCCCCCGCCCGTTTATCGTTTCCACTAAAGCGCCGGTTCCACTTTTACCCCTGTCCGCTGCCGCCTGCAACAGCAGGAGCGGCAGGAGCGCGCGCAGCCATCTCGTCGTCGGGGTCCCTTCAGGCTCGGCATCTCTTCTCTTTCTGTTTCCTCGCTGCTGCAGGTTGGTCCCGGACGCGAGCACACGGCGCGCCTCTCAATTTGCTTACCACCATCATCTTCCCGATCCAAGCCCGCCGCCGCCGCCGACGCTGCTACTGCTGTTGCTGCTGTTGCTGCTGTTGCTGTTGCTGCTGCTGACAAGCCGGACAACTGCAGGAAGGGTCCTCGTTTCTGCTTATCTTGCTCCATTGGTCAATTCCAGAACGACAAAAATGCCCATACGCGTCAAGTCGAAAAAACTCCCAGCGCCGCGGGACCTGAGCCCCGTGTCCATGCGCGTCGACACGTTCGAGCTGCCCGACATTGGCACGGCCGACACCTTCCGGGAGGTGGTCAAAAAGATCTCCGTGTAAGTTTCGGACGTCGGGACGTCGGGACGTCGGGACGGGACCATTTACTGACAGGCCGTCGTCCGGCACAGTTACATCACCGATGTGATTGTCCTGCCGAGCACCTTTGAGCAGCTGCGGACCACCGCGGCTGGCGAGTGTTTGAGGATCTTGGTCGATCACCTCAATGCAACCTGCACCAACCCCGCCATTGTCAACGCCCTACTGTAAGTCTCCCAGCGTCAGTTTGGATTGGACGACTTCCCCTCTGCATGATCAAAATCCACCATGTCGCGATTTCCTGTCATGTGTCGTACCTTGGCTTCGGTTGTGGATTTTACGAGGTTTTCTAACGCCAAGTCAGCGCCCTCAAATGGCATTATGCTGTCGACGAGTCCGAGTCCAACAAGGGTCTCTGCGAAGCCCGCGCCAATGCCTGTGAGATTGTCGCCTGGCGATTTCTCACCCGCCTGTCGGAACGGGAGGCCGTCGACTACTGCCTCTACGAGATCCCCGACCCAAAGGAGATCGAGGAGCCGACGCCGCCCCCCAATGCTGACGTAGAGAGCAACGAGCAGTCGCCGCTGCTGTCTGGTGGTAGCTGGTCCAACTCTCACAGCCGGCGCGCCTCAATCCGCCCCGGCAGCAGCGCCAAGCGCTACCAGCTCTTGTCCTCTCTGTCCAGGCTGACCATGAGCATGCACGCAGACCAGGAGGAGGAGGACGATGACCCCACCTCCCCCTTCACTAACCTGAACGCCCTAGAGATTGCTGCCGTCGCCGACGCCAAGCGCTTCCTCAGCCAGCACGTCGTGCAGAAGATTGTTACCGGCATCTGGAACGGCGACATCATCTTCTGGGACAGCCTCTCCGTGCACGCCGAGAAGAAGCCTCGCTTCTACAACGTCCACACCGCTGACATCTTCTCCCGGCTGAGGGTTCCTAAGTACCTTAAGGCTTGGGAGGCTTTTTTCTTCCTGATCTTCCTCTGTCTCTACTACTCGGTTCTGGTCGAGCAGAACACCCAACGCATCACCCACAACGAAATCATCCTTTACATCTGGCTGGCGGCATTCCTCTACGATGAGCTCAGCGAGTGGGCCGACGCTGGAACCATCTTTTACGCCACCGACGTGTGGAATCTGTTCGACATGATAATGATTGGCATTGGTATCTCGTTTGCCATTTTGCGTAAGTAACCCCCCGCCCCGAGTCGACAGTGCAGCGGCTTACACGCAGCAGGGATCATCGGAATTGCGTATCACAACAGCAAAATCACCGACATTGCCTTCAACGTCTTTGCTCTCGAGGCTCTTTTCATGGTGCCGAGAGTCTTCTCGCTGCTCAGCTTGTCGCCCTATTGGGGCACGCTGATCCCGTGTCTCAAGGAGATGGGCAAGGACTTCGTCAAATTCATGGTTCTCGTCGTGATTGTCTACCTTGGCTTCCTCACAACCTTCACCTTCATCGGCCAAGATGCGTACACCTTCTCCCACATGACCATGATCCTGACCAAGATCTTCTTCGGCTCCTCTTACGTCGGTATCGAGATCATGGACGATATCAACGCGGTCTTTGGGCCGCCGCTCATGATCATGTTCATCGTTCTCAGTACCTTCTTGCTGATGGGCTCCCTGACCGGTATGCTGTCCAACAGCTTCTCTCGCGTCATCTCGCACGCCCGCGAGGAATATCTTTACGTTTACAGCGTGTATGTGCTCGAAGCCTCGACTAGCAATCGGCTGACGCACTTCTACCCGCCCTTCAACCTCATCGCGCTCGTCATCTTCCGACCCCTGCGTCTCTTCCTCCCGTCCGACGACAAGTTCCGCCAGAGCCGTATTCTCCTGCTCAAGGCTACGCATCTCCCTATCGTCGGCATCATCCAACTGTACGAGAGCGTCAGGCGCCGTGTCCTGCCCGACGAGTACGCCGGCTTCAAGGGTCCCCGCGCTGCGACAGGTCTTCTGAACAAGCGATCCAGGGGGGCCCTGCAGGTCAACCGTCCCTCCTCTGGCTACCGCAACGGTCGTTCTCCCGGCCGCCGGGAGGAGAACGTATCCCGGCCCCACACCCGCGCGGCGGAGGTCGACGACATCGACGCGCCCTCTGCCGTCGAGGTGCGCATCTCGGAGCTCAACGACAAGCTGGACAAGCTCACCGCGCTCATTGAGGCGATGCAACAGTCCCAGCAGTCGTCGGGCCAGGGCTCACCTTGAGAAAGAAAACAAACAACTGGTCTGTTTGGCAGTGACAATGTGTAGCCGAGCCATCAAGGCTCGGCCCTACCCAACCCCATCTCCTTCTTCCCTCCTACTCCCGCCCCCCCCCCCCCCGAGCTTGATGTCAGGATACTCAAGTGTCCGAATGTGTGAACGTGAATTGGCCTACTTTTGCATTTACTGTTGCATCTCTGGTGCGTTCTTGGCTTGGCGTGTGCATTTGCATTTACGAGACTGCAAGAGATGATGAACGATCGACGTGTTCGTTCTTGCTCATAGTTTGTGTTTCGGGCTGTATATTGCTGAACTTGCGTCGCTCCCGCGTTGGACTTGCGTCAGGCGTCTAGCCTTGTTTTGGTAGAGTGTTTAGCGAATATTTACCACGTCTCATCACATCTCTTCCCTCCGGGTTCATTTATTTGTTATCGTTGGCGAGCTCTCGCGAGCCTTTCAGAGTAGCGTTGAAGCCTTGACCAATGCAGCTAGCTAGGCCTTCTTCGTTTCGAGGTGCAAAGCGGGCCAAGAGCTCTCAACACGCCCCCCGAAACCAGCCACGAACCAACGCACCAATACCGAGCGCTCCACCGCCAACTGGCTCATTAAGCCCGACTGACGAGGCCGGGCCGCGAACTCGACCGACCACCTCGCCGAGCCCGAGCCCGAGCCCGGCCCCACCGTATCGAGCCCCCGCCTCACATACCGGTCCACGTCCCGCTCCCTGCCTTGCCCCACTCACACTGACGCACAACCTTGCCCTGCAGCCCGCCTGACTTGGGCACCGAACTCGATGGTTTTTCCAACAGCACCAGGCAAGATGGCCGAGCGGTCTAAGGCGCTAGCTTCAGGTTCTTCAGAGCTTGCTAGTCAAGTAATTGGCGTGGGTTCGAATCCCACTCTTGTCATCAGTACAGGCGTGATCAGCCTTGCAAAAGCTTTTGAGTTTTTGACGTGTATTCTTTTTTTATGTGGTTCAAAATGTTGATTTCGCGGTTGTTTTTGAAACCGGTTGCTTCTGAAACGACTGCTTCTTACATCATTGACGCAGAAAAGCTCGGGATTTTTTCTGAGATGTAGTCAGTTCACTAAGCTTGAGCAGGTTTTTTGATCTGCTGTCTGTGTTTACACAATACCCCAGGGGCCAGAACCGATCTACGACGTCCTCTGTTCTTCCTCCTAATTGCTAACGTCACTCAATGGCAGCAACTAAGACGTACGAACCTCAGTTTCACGACTACCAATCGGAAGGTAAGAGCTTTGTTATTTGACGTGATCTAGCGTAGTGAAGGACGGAGCACATCACCCGCAGAATAGTGGTCCGCCTTTTCCCAATTGGGTTTTGATGAGACTGTCAAACTCTAACTGATTTGACTACTTGGATACTCCAGCCACCTAACTTGAACTCGAACCCATTTCTATCTACTAGAACTTGACGTAAAAGATCTTCATGGCATCTCTATGGAGTCATTGGCGGCGGCCGCCTCCCCTCTGGCGACGTTGATCGCGCTCCCGCTGTTCGCGCTCCCGGCGCTCCTGCTCATTCAGCTCCGCGGCTCTTGCCAGGTCGTGCCGGACTCTCCATGGAAAGTAACACCTCGTCAGTGAAACTCTGACAATCTTCTTGTTTGAGAGAAGGAGACTTGATAAAGTTTCATGAGATGCCGGCAAAGTGAAGGTTTGAGAAGGGCAAAAAGAAGGACTGTGGGTTTATCCTCGCTGCTGGCGAAGATCGCCGGCAGCGTGGCCGATGCCTCAGCCACCGGAGCGGAACTACGCAGCTCCGTATCACGCTCTGAGCACGTGACCGGCCTCGGCGCTGGACTTGATATCCAGCGCCGGTAAGCTCCTCCTCCTTTCTCAGACAATCAATCCATCTTCATCGCAGTACTACGTCCCCTACGTGACGTACGCTGCCACTCCGCCTGTGAAACCAACAAGGACTTTTTGAGAACTTACTTGGTCCCAGTCCCTGGCTTCTTGCCTGTCCGCCTCTATCTCGTCGCGGATTGCTTGCTCTCTGCGCTCGCGCTCTGGGTCTAGTCTTTTCTGCATTTTCGACTGTTGCTGGGGTGTCAACTCTTAGAAGGAAAATGGTCGTTGGTTCCGTTGGGAGGCTTGGGTGTGCGGACGTATGGATGTTTTTGGTGTTGAAATAGATTCAAGTCTTTCAGATGTCTGTGATATCTATGACTAGGGGTTTTGGATGCGAAGTATTGCTTCTTGGTAGATGTTTGTTTGTCCTTGTTGGTTGTGTCGGCATGATGGCTTCGAGCTGTCGAAAGAGGTTTCTTATATATCAAGATCCAACGTGATGTTGAATCATTGCAACCATGACCTGCTGTATGCGGTGGTTCAGTGAAACTTCTTGCAAGTGGACGTGGGTGGTTGAAGCGATTCAGGGATATTTCTTGCCAATAAGTGATCAAGCAGACTTTGCCTTGGCAAGTACGATCACGATCTTCAGGCGAGATCAAGGTCGTGTATTAACTTATTAAGTCCTAGAATAACCAGCGCAATTCTCCCTCAAAGGTCAAACTATCACGTCGCCAGTTCGACGGGGCGACTGTCGGCCTCCACTTCAATAGCCCTCGTGTACGGAGGTAGCTCTACCGCGGCTACCGGCGTCATGTGTATGTCTGATCCATGGCCAGGAAGCTCTTGCTTAGTGTCGTGTCCCGGTGCTTCGCTGGCATTGGCATCGGCTTGTGAGAGCCGTGCCTGTTTCTCTCGTTTCCTTTTCCGCAGACATATGAATACGCTGCTGCCGATGAAGAGTAGAACAATGACTAATATGCCGATGGAGATCCCGGCGATCGCTCCCCCGGACAGGCCGGATTCTTGGGTAGCCTCTTGGGTTGTATGTCCGTAGAGAGGGAATGCTTGGTGGTTGACTTGGATCGGTCCGCCGCCTGGAAGGTCCGTAAGTGCCAGTCTTCTATAAGATGACGACAGCGTGCTATCGCTCCGCCCTGTCGTCACGACATTATAGAACCAGACGTCAGTTGGCGTGCTGACTATGCTGAAGCAGTCTCGCAACGGAGTCACCTTGCCCGAGACCGTAAGGCATTTCCAATCGCCGGATGGACAGCACCACGTCTGAAGGAACTCTCGGGAGACGCTGGCAAGCGATATTGTCGTGGTGCAAGCTGATGTCCACCCGCTAATGCACGCGGTGCCGGGGTAGGCCAGACTTCGTATGTCACCTGCCATAGTGACCAGCCTCTGTCAGTTACAGCTTCCCCCCCCTGCGAGCGGTTTGCTTTCACGAGAGGGTTTGTATCTTACTGAACGTATTGAATGGGCTCCATATGGACATAAATGTCTCTGGGAAGCATTGTTCCGGTACCCACGCGGTCGACTCTTCAACATGCTTCAAACCCCAGCAAGTGTAACCGGAGGTGGCCTCCTCGGGCTTGTTTTCGCATCGGATCGCTCTTGGAAATTGTGCGCAGCTGGGATCTCGAGGAGCAAAAGGAGTTGTTTGAGGAGCTAGTGTGAACACCGTGGAAAGCTCTTGGCCAGCGACTACATAGTAATGAGTTTCCACCAAGGGCTTGAAAGTCGGCGATCCGCCCGCCATCGCTTGTGGGTTTTATATGAAACCTCTTCAACCGGAAAGGCTGGGTTTAGGGGAGGGAGTCATAAAACAAAAATCGCCGGAGTATATTTGTAAAAAGGGGTCAGTTACTGGATATTGATGTAGGTCTAGGTCTTCTGATGTCATTCCCTCTCGCGTCAAGGAGGATCTTGGTCGGCTTACATGGATGGTTCTACAAAGCTTGGGACCCAAGCACAGCATTAGATGTCCTCGTATTTTCTCACAGTTTGATTTGTCACAAAATCAATAATTATCTAGCTGCATATGCCGTGCATTCAGGTGTAGAGCTGTCTATACCGTCACAGCATACATCTTGCCAGCGAATCCAGCATCATTCTGCCATTGGAGCGGTACACATCCTGCCATCTGGTCAGATTGACCAGCAGATAGCTCTCATGAGAAAACTGCCAAGAAGCGCCACTTTCACTCTACGACGGCTCATGCAAGACGAAACTCTAAGCTGATTTATCTTGTCTTGTGTTGCGATGGGCTTAATAGAGGAGAGACCTATGATGAGATCACTATTCCGCCAAAGTCCCGCACGCAGCCCATACAAACAATAGAAATCATTTCACCCGTGAAAAGAGGAAGCAGTTACTTTGCCTTTCTGTTGTCTCTCCGATTTACCGCTTGCGTAGGCGCTTTCAAATATTACGAATTTCCGCCCATTTGTGTGTAGTAGCCCCAGGTGCCCCCCGTCTGGGCTATTCGTGCTTGATGTTGCCTCAACATCCAGCAGTGTGACACACGCAGCGACTGAACCGTCTATCCCCGAATCCTAACTTGATCTAGAAACAACATTTACGCGTGTCTATCCATGTCGCTCTAGGCGGTGCTATGTCGTCTGTTGCCGGGCCCGGTTGCTAAGTCCGTGGCGCGGAGCTCGGAATCAATGGCGTTCCGGTGTTCCGAGACCGCACGCCTCTCACCGAACGGCTTCCCATTTGCATGGAAGAACCGGGGAAGAAGGTTTCTGCTTTGGAAACCCCGGTATGAACAAGTGGAGGCATAGCTTGTCGGCACCGAGGACCGGAAGCTGAAATGGACTGATGCGTGCGGGGCCTGTTCGGCTGAGAGCTTCCGACTTTCAACGGCTGCTTCGAAATCCCTTGGCCGGTAGGGGCATTTTGAAGAAATTGCCCCCCATAGATAGTTACTGGTCCATGAACCGTGGCTACGTGTTGTTATTTCATTATCACCCATCGTTACCACACACTCAGCCTGGACTCGCATGATTACTCTGCCTATCCTAGGACGACCACGCAATCTTCTGTAATCGAACCTCCAAACCATCTACTCCATCATAATGCCCGTGACAAATTTCTTCACGGAGGAGAAGTACCAATACCTGAACGGATTCGGGTCGTTCCACGAGTAAGTCCTCGTGTTTAACGCCCGCATTTCTGCGGTGACGCCTGCGTGTCCACTAACAACCTATCTCCCAGGTCCGAAGCCTTAAAAGGCGCCCTCCCCATCGGAGCAAACTCTCCCCAAAAGGCACCGTATGGCCTGTACGCAGAGAAGCTTTCCGGAACGGCGTTCACAGCGCCGCGACACGAGAACCTGCAGACGTGGCTCTACCGCATCATTCCTTCCGCAGCCCACACCACATTCGAGCCACTGCGCGATGCCGAGCCCAAGTCCGGTGGCAAGCTCCACCAGATCCCGAACCAGCTGCGGTGGGACCCCTTCGACATCAACCTCGAGACCGACTGGATCAGTGGGCTGAGGCCGGTTGGCGGCGCGGGCGACCCCGCCATGAAGACCGGTCTGGGCATCTTCATCTTCGCCGCCGGGAGGAGCATGGATTCCAACACGGCAATGTATTCCTCCGACGGGGACATGCTGATCGTCCTCCAGCATGGCGTGCTTGACATCAAGACCGAGCTGGGGAGCATACTCGTCCGGCCCAACGAGATTGCCGTCATCCCTCGCGGGATCAAGTATCAAGTCAACCTTCCTGAGGGTCCCGTTCGCGGCTACATCCTCGAGCTCTACCAGGGCCATTTCGTCTTGCCAGAACTCGGACCGATCGGATCCAACTGCCTCGCGAACCCGCGGGATTTCCAAGTGCCCATCGCCGCATTCGACGAGGATGCCACCGAGTGGTCGATTGTCAACAAGTTCAACGGCGACTTCTTCATCGCGAAGCAAAAGCACACCCCCTTCGATGTTGTGGCCTGGCACGGGCGGTACTACCCGTACAAGTACGACCTGGGCCGCTTCTCAGTCATCGGCAGCATCTCGTTCGACCACCCGGACCCGTCCATCTACACGGTCCTCACGGGCCCGTCGGACCACCCGGGGACGGCGGTCGCCGACTTCGTCATCTTCCCTCCCCGGTGGCTGGTGCAGGAGGACACCTTCCGTCCGCCGTGGTACCACCGCAATACCATGTCCGAGTTTATGGGCCTGATCTGCGGCGACTACGACGCCAAGACTGGGGGCGGCTTCCGGCCTGCGGGAGCGAGTCTGCACAACGTCATGTCGGCCCACGGACCTGACGCGAGCACGTTCGAGCGGGCGTCCAACGCGGAGCTGAAGCCGCAGAAGATTGGGGAGGGCAGCATGGCTTTCATGTTTGAGAGTTGCTTGATGATTGGGGTCACCGAATGGGGTCTGGAGACGTGCCAGAAGGTCCAAAAGGGGTACAGCGAGGATAGTTGGTCAAGTCTGAAGTCGCACTTCAAGGGGCCGGAGTAAAGTTTAGCAAGCAGAAATTGTTGGTCCACTGGGTAAAACATGAATTCCATACGTATATTAGGGAGCTTCTCGCATGTGTACCGCAGCTGATCAATGTGAAAATGTGTTGAGGGTCGAGAATGCTTCCATGCATGTCGCCATAAGCCCGTGCAAGGACAGGAGATCCGGTTAATCCGAAAATTCACCCGCATTACAGTTACGAGAGGGGTTTTCCTCCGGAGGCTTGAGTAAAGCATCTATCTCAAGCCTCGCAACGTTCAAACACTGGATCAAAACATTGCTGGAATGGTATCTCGCTGGCAAAATAGTACATACCTACCTATAATTACATACAGCTAACAGCACGTTATTGATCTCACGCTTGTCCATTTCCAGTCTTTGATCCAAGCGAGCCCCCAGACTTTCGAAAACCTGAATCGCTTACTTATCCCGCACACCTTCCACAACATCCGAAATGACAACCGGAACCTCGAACTTGGAACGCCCCCGGATCAAGTAATAGCAAAGCCCAGAGACCAACCACCCGGCCATAACAACAGTAGAATAATTCATGTTTTGCAACGTGACAGGCTGCGTAGACGGGAAAGTGCTGAAAATAACAACAACGGTCATCCACACGAAGCTCACGACATTAAGCAGGGGGCCCAGCCAGCTGCCCAGCTTGAACGGTCCATATTCCCTGGGGGCCAACTTCTTCCGTCCGGCCACGAGCATGTAGGCAATGGGAATACTGTAGGAGATGTAGACGCCAATAATTGCCATGGATAGCACGGCGTTGAATGCGGTGGTATTGCCCAGGTAGAGAAACCCGAGCAAGATCTGGGACACAGTGACCGCGACCACGGCCCTGGCAGGGACCTGCAGGCGCTTGTCGATATGACTGAAGTATCCATCGAAAGGTACTGCTTTATCGCGTGCGAATGCCCATAGAGTACGGGACGATGACGCTATGCCGCCAACAGTTGCTGCAGTTGCGACCATGATCAACATCAGCGATATGACCGTCGATACGGGTTGAGATTTAGTCGCATCAAGGTAGATCTGCATGAAAGGGAAACCCGTTGGGGTGCTCAGGAGAGAATCGAGGGACCCAGTCGAGAAGAGGAGAACGACGACGTAGACGAGACCCATGAGGCCATTCACGGCAACACTACCGACCATGGCGATGGGAACGTTCCGGGTGGCGTTGGGTATCTCTTCTGCCATGTGGCAGGCGGCATCATAACTATGTGGTTTCGCACGTCAGACCAATACTCTCAATGCTACACATCAAGGGAAAGAGCGTGTCGGACGAGTATGGTAAAGAAAACTCACCCAAGAAAAGGGTAGACGGCGCTGATAAGACCGACAAGCCATGATACCCCATCATTACTCCATCCACTGCTGTTGACGACTTCAGTAAAGACGAAGGATGCGGTGTTCTTGGGCGCCATCACGCCCAGCACGACAAGTATCGCAACAAAGGCTCCAACATGAATCACGCCTACGATAAGGCACCAAGTCAGCAACGAATACTCGATGTTCTGCCCCCCTGATGTGGAAAGAGTCGGTGTGAAGATGGGGAGATGCTTACCGGAGATCATGTTGGCGTGAGGCAGGAGTTTAGTACCCCAGATGTTCAAGGCGGCCGAGTACAGGAGAATGGCCCAGTAAAACAGCATCCCCTGCCACCTCTGCGGCACGTACGCCTCGTCGTTGAGAATGATCAAGGCCTGAGTCTGCAGTCCGGCCGCGAAGGCTGCCGAGGCGCACAACACAACCAAGCCCCCGACGGATATCCAGCCTGTCGTGAATGCCGCGAGCGATCGGCTTCGGGGAGGGCAAAGCGCAGCCACCCAGTGATATTGTCCTTTTACACAATCTCTGTTAGCGATCCAAGGCTTCGCAAGAAGGGAGCTGAGTCGATATACCTCCGGCGGTGGGATAGATCGAAGCGATCTCGCCCAGCGAGGCCGCGATACATACGGAGCAAACGAATGACAGTACACTGCGTTAAGTAGACTTATCAGTCCCATGCATTTCAATGAGATATGACGACGATAAAGGAAGAGAGGGATGATGAATGATGATGAAGGCGTACTAATTATAGAACAGACACGGGGCTCCGCCACTCAGGAGTGCCTGGGCGATAACGGTCGAGAGCGCCTCCCATGTAGCCATAAGGCAGAGACAAAGAGCCCCCAGCGTAGGCAGTGAGAATTGTCTGTTGAGTTCTTGAGCGTGTCCGAGCTGTGCAAGACGGTTCTCGTCGGTGGTAATGTTGTCGGGGGCGGAGTCGATGGCCCTCAGGGGCTCACCCGCCTTGGCCTCGCTGGTGTCCATGTTGAACTCTTTGGACATTCTTCGGGATGGGGACGGGTCGGAGCAGAGAGACAAGGTCTGCTAATGCTGCACAGCGAGATAGATCGTGTTTGGTTTGAATCAGTTGGACTTGATGAGGTCGGCGAATAACGTTAAGGAACTGGCCGTATCTTCGGATAGCCTGGGCTTGCAACCAAAATGGGCATCAGGTAGTGCTGACCCTGCATACCAAAACGCGGGGGAAATTGCATTGATAATTCCTCGACCGTGACAGGTCTATCCTCTTCACAGCTCAGCGTGGATGAAATTCCATTCCTGGACATCGACCATGGGCTGTGGCATAGCTGAGCCGTTAGCAGACGCGTATCTTGCGTTGAAAGACGAATAGGAGGTCATGGGTTCAGGGGTTCCGCATTCCGCGATAAGCAACGGAATATCTTTCCACTGGCTCAGGCTCGTTTTGAAACCTGGCTGGACATGATAAACGCCCAGCGTACGGGCAGAAGAGTCCCTACTAGCAACTCCCTGGAGGCCCCCTCCCCCACAATCCTTCTAGCCTACGCAATCTTGCAGTATCTCACCGCTGAAGCTAAGTTACGGATATTGCATTCTTTCACAAATTCACGGAACGAATAGACGAAAGAACGATCTGCCGAGGACTACGACAAGACGATACTGACAGGTCAGTCCTGTCACGCCGCATTGGCCAGGCATGCCAAGTCAATAGGGTCGCTATTGGCAACATATGTATCAGTCTAGACCAAAACGAGACAAACTATCCGATGGAAAGCTTAAGCAGAGCTGCACAACGGTTCTTGTCTCGGCTTTGTGGCACTCGGAATCACGTCTGTTCCGCTCGGAACCCCCTCAACCTGCAGCCCGCAAGCACCCGCCGGCGATCCCGACGTTCCGTGCGGGGTCTCCCCACAAGGAAAACCTGGGGTTGCAGATGTGGGGGGATATTAGCGTGGCGTTCTAAGTACCATTAGTAACTGGCTTGACTGGGTTGGTTCCGAGGGAAGCGCGGCCGTTGGCATTCCATTCCCGACGAGACCCGCACGGGACTGCATCTGATGCTCGGGGCACGTTGCCGAAGACCGGATATGAGCGGCAGAGAGAGTCTGGTATACATATCACGGGGATGGAAATGGTTGCTTCGCCACTTTCTGAAGCTGGACGCTGAATACTGACAACCGCTCGTCATCACCAGACTCATCAACATGGCCATCTCAACCGTCATCCAGGCCTTGCAGCAGAGGGTCTTTGACCACGCGCTGCAGTCAACAATCACCGCCATCCTCCTGATACCCCTCATATACGTCATTGCAAATGAGTTCGTCCGTTCCCAAGCTCGGATCGCGAAGCTGGACGGGCCTCGAGGTCTGCCTCTGATCGGCAACCTTTGGGACATCCGGGTCAATGCCGCGGAGCAGTACCGCCGATGGGCCAAGAAGTTCGGCGCGGTGTACCAGATCCAGCTGGGCAACGTTCCCGTCGTCGTGGTCAACTCTGCCGCCGCGGCCAAGGCTCTCTTCGGTCAGAACGCCCAAGCCCTGAGCTCTCGTCCAGAGTTTTATACATTTCACAAGGTATGTCACTCGGAACGATACAGGCGCGATATTTTCAACAGGTGCTAAAAGAAGTCTATAGGTTCTCTCGGACACCGCCGGAACCACGATTGGCACGTCTCCTTACAGCGACTCTCTCAAGCGCCGCCGTAAGGGCGCTGCGTCTGCCCTGAACCGGCCATCCGTCGCCACGTATGTTCCTCATCTCGATGTCGAGACGCGTGATTTCATCAAGGAGCTGTACGAGTATGGCAAAGCCGGACAGGCCCCCGTCGACCCCATGCCCATGATCCAGCGCCTCTCTCTATCACTCGCACTAACCCTGAACTGGGGTACTCGCATGAGCAGCCAAAAGGACGGCCTCTTCAAAGAGATTACTCACGTTGAAGAGGAGATCAGCCGCTTCAGATCCACGACCGGCAACCTCCAGGATTACATCCCCCTCCTCCGCCTGAACCCCATCAACCTCCACTCAGCCAAGGCCCGGGAGATGCGCAACCGGCGCGACGTCTACCTGTCCGGCCTCAACCGGGGGCTCGACGAGCGCATGGCCAACGGAACGCACAAACCCTGCATCCAGGCCAACGTCATTCAGGATCAGGATGCGAAGCTAGATAAGGCGGAGCTGACGTCCATCAGCCTGACTATGCTCTCGGGCGGGCTCGACACCATCACGACGCAGGTTGCCTGGTTCGTCGCCATGCTCGCCCAGAGGCCCGACATCCAGGAGAAGGCGGCCGCCGCCATCCGGGAATTCTACAGCGAGAAGCAGCCGCTTTGCGACGAGGAGGACGACCAACAGTGCCGGTACATCGTGGCGCTGGTGCGCGAGTCGCTGAGGTACTACACGGTGCTCCGTCTCGCTCTTCCCAGGGCCTCGGTGCGCGACGTCACTTATGGTGAGGTGGTCATCCCCAAGGGGTCCGTCATCTTTCTTAATGCGTGGGCGTGCAACATGGGTAAGTCAAGCTATTTGCCGGTAGATTCAGTCGTTCGTCGCTAACTCGAGGCAGACTCTGACGTATGGACGGACCCGGAGGTTTTCCGCCCCGAGCGCTGGCTCGAGCAGCCCGACGCGCCGCTCTTCACGTACGGCGTGGGCTACCGCATGTGTGCCGGCTCTCTCCTGGCCAACAGGGAGCTGTACCTCGTCTACATGAGACTCATCAACAGCTTTAAGATCGAGAAGCACGACAACGTGGACCACCACCCTGTTTCCGGAAACGCCGATCCCACGAGCCTGGTGGCCATGCCGAGACCTTACAAGGCGAGGTTCGTCCCTCGAGATGCTGAAGTTTTGAGCGCTGCTCTGAGGAGCTCGGAGGAGAAGGATAAGGCATGAGGATCGGACCCTGGTTGACGTGGAGAGTAGAATGGGCAGAACGGTACTTGGACTGGAAATGGAAGCGGAATAAGCCGGTCACAGGGTAGAATAATCCATTCAATTCCACTTTGGTAGACCCTATGCAATACCAATAGTCATTGTTCCATGTAACGTTCAGATAAACTCGAAGCAAAATTTACCAAAGAAGTATTTGGGTTCCCAGAGACTGAGTGCTACCGTCGGTAATTCCACACGGGGACTATTATTTTACACCCCCCAAGCTGTCCCTTATCCTACAAGCAGCAGTAAGGACAACGACGGATGACAACGACGACGATAGCAGACGACGACGATAACAAACGACGACGATAACAGACGACAGCAACAATAGTATACTACAAGTAAATAGTGGTAGGTCAGAATAGCTAGAGGGGATGTGAAATGCGCAGCCTGGGGGTGTGAAATAATAGCTCCCTTCCACACTTCCGGGGCCGGCCCCGTTTCCCTCTGACTGATACTCGAAACCATGGCTGCAAGTTCTTCAAGCTCCAACTGATACAAGAATTTAGCGACAATGCCGTCTCAACTTGGCTCACGCAAATGGCCAACACGGGACCCAATGGCCCGTGAGGAGTGCTGAGAACATGATTCCTCTTTACTTTCCATTGCCTCAATACTGTTTTCTGCATGTTATCCACTCATCTTAGCCAACTTCGCACCTCGACGCACTGGTTGAGCAATGTCGAAATGAGAAAGGTAGGCCAGAAAATATAAGCAGAGTGCACGAATGGACCGAGAATAGGTAGAAAAAACAAAACGTAAAGTTTCGTCCAGGTATCAGACTATTGTTCCCTGCTACAACATGCCCCCAACTCTTCACTCCTTACTACATTAGAAGCTTTCAAATCTTTCTCAGACTGAGCGGTCTCCGGCTGGATGGTGAGGGGTTCTGACGCCTGGGTGGCATGCGACCTCTGGGTGGACTCCAAATCGGTGGCTCCCATTTCGCGTGGCGGGTGCAAGTCGCGGTTCGCCCACTTCATGACAGCTTGTTGCAATTTTCGGCTTTGGGAGCTGTTCAAAGAGTACCTCTTGATCCCGGTCACCAGCGGGCCCAAGGTGGGAATGCAGGCGCAGAAGACCGCCACGTTGCACTCTGCAACCGACCACATGGCAGCGTCCACGTAGTCCCAGTTCGGGTCCGTCTTGTTGGCGGCCGTTTTCAAGCTGGATAGACGGATGAGCGAGAGTAGACAGGTCCTGAACGTAGCCAACAGCTGTCAGTATTGATCGTAGCCTCACATAGAGCTGGAAATAGAAGACGTTAACGACTTACAGGAACCCCACGGAAAAGCAACCGATCAAGGCCATTTTGCGCCAGGGGGAAGTGTTGAGCTTCCGAATGGCCGGCAACGGCAGGATGAGGATGGCTAAATCCGTAATGACCATGGTGAGCGACACGAAGTACCAGACCACCTCCGGCAGCACGCACTTGGACGGTATCGTAAAGTCCCAGGACCCCTCAACCGGCGCGCAGTTGAAGAGGTTCAGGCAGATTGAGGCAGTGCCCCAAAGACCGTTGCCGACGATGAACCACATGCAGACTTTTCGTAGTGTCGGGGAGGGGAATATGCGGCGGTAGAAGAATAGAAACGACATGCGAACGGTGATCAAGGCCACGCAATAGAGAACGATGCTGGAGTAGAAGACCTAAGAGAAGACAGATCTTGGTCAGTTTTCAATCCCATGGCGAGTTTACCTATCATGGATGGTGGAATGGAATACCTTCATTTGGGGAACCGTCATCCACTCTTCGGCCACCCAGGTATGCCTAGCCATACCGAATTGTGTTCCTACAGGTCGTGTTAGAGAGCCTTGTACGGCGGAGAGGCACAAAGAAGCAAAAAACGAACGGTATGTCTGAACACGGGTCAGCCGAGTATAGATGCTGGTGAAGATCGAGTCATACTACGGCGACTAGGATGCACCAGTCATCCATTCCGAAGCTCTTACTGAAGAAGGCTCGCGACCAGAAGCGTAGAGCTACCGCGAAGACAGCAATCGCGCATGTAGACGCGGACAGCGCGATCACGCTCCCTACCCTCGACTCTTCGTCCAACGCGTGGTCAGGGGCAGGTCCGTCCATAGCTGTGATCACTATTGTGCCGCTCGAGATGATATGGAAGGACAACACCAGCGCCGGGATTCAGACGGTGACAGATATCTCGACCTTCATGTTCATCCAGCGCGGGGAGAAGACCCGTATATTAAGAACCATTTTAAGCCCTATGAAGAAACACAACGAGGGAATATCAGTTATCCAGGCGATACCTGTTCTGGCTAAGACAAGTTACCGGCTGAGGCTAGTTTGACTTAGATACGGAAGCTTGGATGCTCGAGCTAGGTAGCCCGCGCAACCCGTGGTACTTAGCGCAGTGCTAAGCTTCGTAGAGAACTCTAGCTTGTGCGTTAAAGAAAAACATAGAAAAAAAGTCTACTTTGATGAACTCCTCGTACGTAGAACTCTAGCTTACGGGCCGAAACCCGTGGGTAGTACGATTGCGGATGTAAGAACGCAGATCACGACGCGTGTTACGGATGCAGTCGCAAGCTACCGTGGCACAACGAGGCGTGGTTAGTCTTTTGCTTTGACAATGGGGTCGTATTCGAGATCGATACTGTGGATGGCGATGGGACGAGAGAAAGATGTTATGACCCTCGCAATGGCCCTGATTAAACAGAAAGAAAAAAACATGGCACCCCGTGATCGTGGATCGTCATATGCTGAATCTAGAGCCAACCGTGGCGCGCCGTGGTACCCCGTGGCAGAATTTCTCCGCATTCGTCAGACACAAACCCCAGCTTTGCGACTTTCGCTGTTGCAATCCGGTGTTACCTATTACCACAGAATACACGGAATATCTTCACTCCCTCTATTCTTTGCCCTATTATGTTCGAGCACATTATTGCGAAGGCTCTCACGCAAGAGTGTCAGTCATGGCATGTTGGCGCCGTTGTAGTTCGCCCAATGGTTGGCACTCCACCCGTTTCCTGGACGGTAGGCTTATGCAGGCTGATGAGCACTGCATGAAATGTCATCTTCCAGAAGTCAAGAGTTATCGAAGGCTACCAACGACAGAAACTTTCGCGCCCTGCTTCGCTCACCAAGCCTTCGGTGCACCCTTGCCTTTTCGGGAGGCCTGGCTCACGTGGCTCTCTACGCTTGCAGAAATAATAGGCCCCGTGGCAGCGGTTAGTTCAGCCGCACTGTAGCTCTGAGCTAGTCCAAAACAACGAAGTAGGGACTCTGGAGAGAAAACAACCACGATCGAGCTTGCCAGCCCTTAGGGAGTGAACCTCACGGCGAGTCTCGGCGAGGTGACCCCGACGGTTTTACGAGATTCGGGACAGGCACAACCTATACCTATTTCCCTGGGATTAGCGAGAGGGGGTTACATGGCGAATACCCAGGAGACAAAGAAAAAGACGATATAAGACATGGCTGAAGAAACGGGATTGGACTTCGGTAGCACGGCCAGGCTGCCTTGGCAAACACGCGGGTTTCCCGGGAGGAGCGGCCGCGGGGTTGCCCGGACCCAAGCTAAAATCAAGCCCGTTAGTGAGGGCGTAAAGCCACTGATCCAGCTAGCTGGGCCACAGACGCAGCTAGAGTAGAGAGTTCTTACTGCACCCACGGACTCGGAGCAACGTTGTGAGTGGGCGGAACAAGATGACGAAAAAGTTCCTCGTCATCGGCCGGTAACGGAAATTTCTAGAGCTGAGGTGGGTGGCATCTCAGCCTCCGGCCCTTTGCGCCCAAGTGACGCTTACGTTTGGTAGCTGTAGCTGTAAAGCCGCAATTCGTAGTCCAGAATAGAGGCCAAACGGGGATCTTTTTCCATTTGAGGCTTCTGGGTTTTAAAAGACCCAAGACAATAGAAAACGTGGCTCAGAAGACGGCTGCTAAGACGGAGAGACCCGGCCGTGCTGGAGGAATTAGGAAGTCTGATCTTCTCCGTGGAAGCGCCTCGCCAGAGCTCTGACCGAACCCAAGAGCCGTGGTGAACATAATGGGTTGCTCCGAGTTCTCAGCACCCAGTCATCCCTACCCCAGTGCAGTCCTGCATCCTTCAGCTCAAATCAAAGTATTGGATTGGCCAGATGAGCCAACAGAGGCAGGGGTAACGAAATCGCAGGGTTCTGAGCAAATGGGATGCTGCGCTGCGTTGGTGGCGTAAGACACTTTCCTCTGGGTGTCAGCCAATTAACAACCGGCACCATCTGGAGCCTCAGTGATGGTGGTGGCCGGTTGCTTGATGGTAACACGGGGGGCTTTGGGGTGTCGACAACGTTGGGGCCGATTGAGAGTATTATAAGAGTAGAGTCATCTCTCCTGTCCTTTTCGCCAAATCCTCGGTTTCTTCACCTCGACCAGCATTTACGTCGTCTCCACAAGCCAAGAAAAGAAAGCATCACTGCTTCAACACGTACCACCAGCTTCTAGGAATCAAGGCTGTCATGGGAGAGATATATGCCACCCCGCAAGAGTGGAGGGAATGGGAGCTCCAAGGGAAAGCTCTGGAGTGCGCAGCCGAGTTTGAGGAGCGCCTGGCAGTAAGCTTAACACGACTCTATCTGCTTGGCATGCACTTTGCTAACGAGTCATCTCTCTAGGCTCGTCTACAGAAGAACGGCGTCGGAAGCGGCTTGGAAAGCTTCCACAAAATTATCATCGCTTTTGATGCAGAAGATTTACCCATCGCCGAGACTCAGGCCGCATTACGACACCTCCTCGACCTTGCGAACGACGACGCCCTCCGATCTCAGATCGTAGAGTTCCTCGGCGCACCTCTTCGGACCGAACACGACAAGAAAGCGGCCAGCACCTTCCTCTGTGGCTTCCTTGGAAGGACAGCCACGCGGCCCAGGTCCCCAATTTCCAGGGAGTGGTGGAGCGGAAAGGAAGCAATCATGCAAGCAGTCGGTGTAAGTTCAGCAAGCCCCAGAGCTGCCATAACCCTCGCGAATGTGCTTGGTCCCATAATGTTCGTCTAGAGGCGATGGGGAAACATGGATGAAATTGTAAAGTTCCGTGATTTCATGCAAGAGTTTATCATGAGGCCTCCGGACTCTGAGGAGCACAGGCGCAAGCTCAGAGCCATGGTCTTCGGAGACGAGGAGATTGTGAATCTGCTCTGTGAACACTGGAAGATATGTGACATGCTCCAAGGGGTTCCCTTTGGACAGGAGCAGCCTCCAACCGGTGGTCGGAGTGCCACTAAGAACACAGAGTAGGCTCGTTGTATCGAGAGGCTTGATGTAATTCACTTAGAATATGTACCGGGGATACAGTGCCTCTGAATAGCTTCATGTGAAACATGCATGTGGGCGGTGTTGACAGAGTGATTCAACTAATAGAATGAGGAATTGCACAAAACCCGTATTCTCCGACTCGCCCTATCGCCCAGTCTCATAAGTGCTATAGTGGGGGCCTGCCCTGCACTTACAGCGCAGTTGCCCCTGTATCCCACCTTTGGCCGTACCGATATCTTCTATATAACGATAAAGAGGGTCGAAACCGACCCAATCGTTATGGCCCAGTTTTACAGTCCAGGGTACCTACCTACCTATCTTGCGGGGAAAATGCCGGATCCCGGACCCCTGGCCCGACTCGTCTGTCGATACGTGCCATGCCTATTATTACAAAACCCCCACCCCTCTGCGCCTTCCCTAGTGACACATGCAGGACTCCAACCTTGGCCCGGCTCCGACGACGCCACGACCTGACTTTCCTCCGGTGACCTCGCGCTGCTTATGGTTAGGTCACCGACAATGGCTCCGGAACACAGCGACCCGGAATCCGTAAGCAACGAGCAAGCACATTCGCCGGCTGTCGCTTCCTCCCGGAGACGGTCACCACCTCCCGCGGCAGGGAATCCGCAGAGATCGAAGCGCGCCAAGTATGCCCCTGCAGCATGGTACGTAGATCCCGTGTTTTTGTGGCCATGGACGTAACCGGGGGCTAATTGGGGAACCAGCTTCGAATGCAAGAAACGCAAACTCAAGTGCGTCAAAGAGGAGAACGAGGAAGAATGCCGACGATGCATGGCAGGCGGCGTCGAGTGTGTCTTTGGTGCCGCTCCATCACTGGAGGGAAGCGCGGCACCGAGAGAAAGACCTAGGCCCAGTCGACGGTCTGCGAGGAACAGGTCAAGAATGCCGCCATCCGAGATGGGGTCTGAATGCTTACTGACATCGTCAACAGCGTACCCAACGACATAATCATGGATGAACTTTCCCTTCTGCGACAACAGGTAGCCACACTGGCCAACACAGTTGGGAAGCTAGCCTCCGACAAGACTCGCCAAACGACGTCGACCTCACCGAGCTCTCAGCGCCACTACTCCGTTCACGAGCATGCGTCGCCGCAGGGTGGGCAGGAACCGAAGCAACCGCAGTTCGTCGGCCCGACGAGGTCGGCCTTCAGCCTCAAGGTTGCAGAAACCTCACTGACCAGGATGGGAATCTCGGCTCAGACCCCGCTCCCGTCCGGTGTAGCCGAGTCTTTGGCACCCACACGGTACCCTACGCCGGAGCAGTCCGAGCCGGCGCTCTCTGTCCCAGGGACCGATGTTCTGCTCACGATGCCGTTGGAAGAAGTCGTTCGGCTGCTCGAGGTCTTCCAGGAGGAGGTGGAAACCGTTTACCCCTTTCTGGATACGCGGGAGTTGGTCTCAAAGGCGGCAGACATACGAGCCTTCGTCGAAGATGCTCCCGACCGACCGCCAGGGTCGCTCGCCGTAGACATTAAGGACGTCATCCTCGCAAAAGTTGCCATCGCCACGAGCATAGTCGTCGAAGCGCACGGCAAGAACTACGCCAGCAACAAACTAGTCGAGCCGCTCAAACACCTCATCTACCAGCTCTCTATCGATGCCGAGGCGGATCTCAAGGTCATTCAGATCATGACCATGATTGTGAGACAGTATGGACAACTAGTGCAATTGGACCTTACTAACCACGGACAAAGAGCATCTATTATTTCTTCTCCGACGAAGAGCTCCTGGCTTGGAGAAACATCGGCATAGCCGCGCGATCGGCGTTGGAAATGGGCCTCCACCAAAACCTTAGCCTCACGGAAAACTTCCCCAACCCGGAAGATCGCAGTCTAGCAGTTCGCGTGTTCTGGTGCGTCTATGTACTGGATCGTCGGTGGAGTTTCGGAACGAGCCTGTCCTTTGCCCTGTTCGACCGGGACATTGACCCGGGTCTGCCAGAGCCAGTAAGTCTCACTCCGCCTTCATTCCATACAGCTTCTGACTTTGTCTCTAGTCTGATGACTTCCCCTACCTCCGATGTTTGATCGGCTACGGCCGGCTGTGCTCCAAGGCATGGGACGCGTTACCTCCATTTAGCGCGACTACGCAGACTATCCCGAAAGACACTGTCGCCTTTCTTGACTTCACCGCGCAAAACTGGTCAAACTCTATACCGGACGACCTGCAGCTTCGTCGACCACAAGACGACCCACAGTGCTCGCGGGCACGGAGGCGTCTGCAAGCCCTGTTGTACCTCAGGGGGAACCACATCCGCACGTTGATACACAGGCACCACGTCATCAGCTCCGCCAGCATCGATGCGGACCCCGAGAAGGCACGACTGGTCGTCGACATCGCCATAGACAGCATCTCTGTCCTGGTCCGCCTCAGCGAGACGAGCGACATCTACATGCGCCAGCAGAGCGCCTTCAACTACTTTCTCCTTAGCTCCCTGGCTGTCATCTTCCTCGCCGTGTGCCACGGCTCCAGGACGTTCGCCGAGCCTTGCAGGGACAGCTTCCTCTCCGCTGTGGAGCTCGTCAAGGGGTTTTCTCGCCAGGGCACCGCGAGCCGCAGGCTGTGGAAGAGCATACGCGGGCTCCTGCCGCTAGCCCAGCGCATCGGGCTGAGAGGAGACGACGGGGCCACTCGGAGAGAAGGATCTGGCCGGCTTGCTCCTGACGCGGGCACGGCCATCCGGAATTACGAAGCAGGAGGGATGCTCGGCGGTCTCCAGGCCGAACCACAAGTTCCGCTTGCGCCGGAGTTGGGCGGACTGCCTGCCGGACAGCCCGTGGGAACGGCGGATTTCGGGGTCGTGGCGCCGGATGCTTTTTCCCTGAGCAACGATTTGATGTTTCTCTTTGACGCTTTTGGGCAGACGGACGATCAGTGGGCGAGCGGGATGCAAGAATACCTTGGAGGGAACGACCAGCAGCTGCCGATGGGCGAGGAGGAAATTTCACGGCACTTCTGGGGCTTGATATGAGCGACAATATATATTCAACGTGTCTACGAATTTATGCACTTGGGGTCAATGATCACGAGTAAAATCATCAAGAGGCCTTGTTATTACTGTCGTCCGTCATCGTCGCTGTCGTCCGTCACTGTCCGTCATTATTGTTTATTGGAAGTGGGATATTCAGGTCGGGGTTGTGAAACAATAGTTTCCAATATAAAACTATACTATGCACCGCTTGCCATATAGAAAACTCAGACGCTTTGTCTCACAGACATATGCAGCCCACCAAACATGAATCGATCCCCCTTTCGGCCTTGCAAGCCACCAACAACACGCCATAAAAGGTCCTCCACGACTTCAAGCCGCCGCCCTCCCCCGCGTCTCGTACGGCAGGCAGAAGAAAACCAGCCCGGCCAGGATGAACAGCCCCGCGGAGATCCACACGGGCAGGTCGGTGTCGATGCCGATGTACGCGGCGATGATGGGCGCCATCAGCCCGCCCATGCGGTTGAACAGCGCAACCAGGCCGTTCGCCGAGCCGCGCACGGGGGCGGGGAACAGCTCAGGCGTGTAGGAATACAAGATCCCATACACGAGGTTCTGGAAGAAGGCGACGGCGCAGGTGAACCCCGTCACGCCCGCGGGCGTCGTCGCGCGCGTGAAGAGGAACAAAAACACCCCCGTGCCGATGCACGCAAACGTCCCCGTGCCTTTTCTTCCGATGCGCCGCATGTCGACCGTGAATCCTCCCAAAAGCGACGCGGGGATCCCGCAGACGGCCTGGATGGCGTAGTTGCGGTACGTTATCGACAGCGAGGTCCCGCCCTGGCTGGCGCCCTTGTTCTCGAGGAAGATGGGGATGAAGGAGTTATAGAGCGGGAAGGCCATGCCGACGGAGCACCAAACGAAGAGGACCATGCAGGTCGAGAGGGCGAAGCGCGGGGAGGAGAAGAGGGTTAGCATCTTTTCGGGCTTGAAGTTTTCTATGCGTCTGCGGAAGACGCCCTGGCGGTCTGTCGTTGCGACGGCAGTAGATGCGTCTCCGTTGCCGGTGCTGTTGTTGCTGGCGCCGAGCTCTGCATCGACGGCTTGGAAGTGGTCGAGCGTCAGCCACGTCGTGCCCCCGTTCCTGGCGGCGATCTTCTGGACGACCTCGACGGCCTCGCGGTCCAGCCCGCGACCTAAGAGGTACTTTGGCGTCTCGTAGACGCGGAACAGCAGACGCAGGAGATACATGACGAGCGTCAGCCCGCCAAAGGCCCAGTAGGTATACCGCCACCCCAGATTATCCTCATACCGGCACTCCCCCCTCGGCAACCCGGACGGGCAGGAATAGTTCGCAATAAGCGGCCACGCAATCAGCGCAGCAATAGCCTGCCCAAAAGACCAGAAGGCGGACTGCACGACGAGGAGGTACTGGTGCGTGGCGGGGATGAACTCGAGGAAGATGGCACTGTCGACGGGCTGGTTCCCTCCCGTGCCGAGGCCGATGAAGGCGCAGAAGGTCGCGACGGCGACGAAGTTGGGGCTACCCGCGCCGACCAACCCCGAGACGGCGGAGATGAGGAGGGTCACGTTGAAGGCGAGCTTGCGGCCGATGAAGTCGGCGGATATCGGCCAGGCGGTGGACCCGATGACGAGGCCGACGTACTTTGCGACGGTGAGGAAGGCGATGCGCTCGACTGCGAACTCGTTACGGACGGGGGCGCTGATGATTGTTATCGCCTGCATCCAGAACTGGGGGAAGGTCAGTCGAAGTTTCTCGTCACAAGGACAGAAGGAGAAAAGGAGGTGCAGAGTGCGTACGTTGTCGACGAACCAGCCGAAGCCGGTCATGGCAAACACCTTCCACTGGAACGGCCCCATGCCGATGTCGATGAGGGCCTGGTTCATGATGGACACCTTCTTCTCGTAGACGTAGTCCGTCCCGACGTGGATGGCGCGCGTGTCGATGCCGTGGTGCGTTTCGCCGAACCCGTTCTCGATGTCGCCGCCCTTTCCGACGTGTCTCGGGTCGTCGTGGGGAGCCGGGTCCGGCTGCTCGTCGCTCGGGGACGCCGAGCCGGTCGTCCTCTTGCTTATGCCCGAGGTTTCCATCGTTGTCTCGCTGGCGACAAACGACTCGTTGGATCAGAGGACCGCAGGCTGAACGAGGTGTTAAAGAGGGTATTGATAAAGACAATAGAACAAGGCTTTGTCTGAGCGATATTTGCAGTTGGCCACAGTGCTGATCGAGAAGCGGGCGACGCGAGGCTCTTTAAAAACCCCATTGCAGTCCAGACCATCATTTTCGCCATGACATGATTTTTCTTCCAGATCGGAATTCGCACCCCGGTTGGAATCAAGGAGGGGGAAAAGAACGCCATGGTCGAGGGAATATGCACAAGTCAGTTTCTGGTAATACCACACACTCTTATCTCTTGGTGGTTGGCTGACCGGTTGCTCGTCTCTGCACCAACAGTCAGCTTTTCTCCCAGTTCTGGGTAGGGCGTGTTGGAGGGTAGACGGTAGACGGGGGAGGGGAGAGCTGCGCAGAAAAGTCTTGGTAGAGGAAACAAATCCAATCGAACCCCCCTGCGCCGTCGTACAAACATCAGTCCCAGAATCACCCGCTTCTTGCGCATCAAAGTCGTTCGAGCAAAGATTGGCGAGCAGATCCCCACCCGGTGTGTGCGAGGGCAAACAACGCAAAAAAAAAAAAAAAACCGGACGGCGACCCCGCATCTGCAAGCTTGCATCCGCGAGCCATTTCTGCAGCCCGTTCAATGGTAGGAGTTGACGAAGGTGGCTGGGTGGGATGGGATGTGATGGCCTGGGTCTGGGCAACTGGGTTAGCCAGCCTGCAGTGCTTACGCTAGCTTGAAAGTGGCGAGGAGCGTTGCCCTTGTCTCTGCCGTATTCGTTAATGTGAAGAAGGTCGTTGGACCGGTAGGCTGTTTGTAATGGAAACGAGTGATGGCTAAGAAATGAAAAGAGATTTGTGACGACCGCCTTGGCCTCGCCTGGTCCGAGAAAACAAGGGTTCGACAGACGCCGGGCCGTGGCGCGGTGTGGGGCGAGTCGGAAGCACCCCCACCCGACCCTCTCCCCCGTACCAAACGGCCCGCGGGTGCACCGTCGCACGGCCGCCCGGAGCGGGGCATGACAAACGGGAAGTGTGTGGGGGTCACTCCACGTGTGCTCTCCTGCGTACCTAGTGGCATTTCCCGCCTGGTTTACCGTTCACGTGAGCACTGGTGAGAAACATGTGACGTATCACGCTTGGTGGTACGAGAGGAAGCGGAAATGTCTCCGAGACGATCCAAACAAAATTGGATCGAAAATTTGCATAACATTGCTTGGGTACTATATACAAGAACTCGCAATTACATTAAACATTTCGCGCTTTCGCGCAAGATACACTCATCTCTCGGACATCGACGGCTCGTTCGTCGATCATCTAAGGGGCAGGGGTGGCAGTGGGCAGACAGGAGCAAGCGCTGCTGGCCTGGGCGACCTTGTCCTCCTTGGCGCAGTTGGTGACGGCGTGCGCGGGCAGCGCGGAGACGTCCTTGACAGGTGCGTTGAGGAACTCCTTGCAGAAAGCCTGGGACTCCTCGAGACGGCCGGGCACCGACGTGGCGCGGAACGAGCGCAGGCAGTTGTCGGCGTTGCAAACGGGCGTCTTGGGGCAGTCGAAGCCGGTCATCTTGACGACAAAGGCACCGCGCTCGATGGTGTTGACAAAGATGTAGCCCGAAGGGAAGAAGGCATACGAGGACCACGATCCAACGAAGCCGACGTAGCCACCGCCATCCATGTGGTCATCCTCGGGGTAAATATCAAACCAAGCAGCCTCGCAGACGCCGGCACCCGTAGGGTCGGACGGGATCGAACGGCCGTCGAGCACGCGCAGGCCCGCGCCGTAGTGCGACTGGTAGATGAAGCTGTCGATGACGTACTGGTTGTGGTCGATAGCCTTGGTGGGGTGCTTGAAGATACCTGGACTTGCGTTAGCATTCACTTCTCAAGTCTCACGGAATGATGGGAGTGCCTTACCGGTCTGCTTGGGGTTCTCGAGGTCGCGAATGTCCCAGATGAAGGTCACGGGGTAGCCATCGCTCGCCGGGCCGTTTCCACGGGGCTCGTCGAGCTCATCGTCCATGACCAAGAACTCCTGGTTCATGACGTCGAGAACCCAACCCTGGTGGGTGTAGGTGGCGCCCTCGTACGAGATGCGGGAGATGATGTTGGTGACGTTGGCCTTGTCGGTCACGTCGTAGATGGTGAGGGTGTCCTCGTTGTAGCCGTAGCAGATATCGCGGCCCTCGTAGCGCTTGTCGGGTCCGCGGTAGACCAGGCACTGAGCATCGTGGACGTAGCCATCGTCCTTGGCGCAACCCAGGGAAACGGGGTTGGCGGGGTCGGTCAGGTCGAAGAAGTTCAGACCCGCTAGGCAGTAAGGGTCGGTGCGGGGCCAACCGCCGACGGTGAGGCCGTAGTTGAGCTCCTCGTTGACAACGACATTGTGCGAACGTCCCACGGGCAGCAGGGCCTTGAAGTGGCTCGTCAGGTCAGCCTTGGCGTCGAAGATGACGGGGTTGGCCGGGTCGATGTCCAGGAGCTTCTTCATGTCGAAGATCTGGATGCCGTGGTCAGGGGCCTCGGAGCCGATGAGCATGTAGTGCTTGTAGGAGCGGATCTCGCGCCACTCAGAGGGCCTCGAGTAGGCAGGCAGGCGGCCCAGGTAGACCAGCTTGCCGTCAGAGAGGATCTCGGCGAAGGCAGCGCCCTGGTACTGGCCGATAGCAACGAACTCACGGCCGTCGTCGGAGGTCCAACCCCAAGAGGAGGAACCCTCTCCGAGCTCGTCACCGAGGGCAGCGTGGCTCAGGAAGGAGTAAAGGTCGATGTTGTGGCAGCGGAAGGTGTTCATCCTGTCCCCAACGACGGCCTCGGCCCATCCGTTAACGCAGGGCGTGTATCCAAGCTCGGGGTACTTCTCGCTGTCGTAGGCACCCGACTCTCTCTGGCGAGCCCATTCAGCCTGTGGAGAAGCGTGTCAGTGAGATGAATCGGTCATAGCAGGGACGAGGGGGTCTTACCTTCTTGCTTGCCATCATCTGCTCGTGGACGATGCCGGAGTCGTAAAACTCAGCGGCGACGGCCTCGTTGGGCTGGATCTCCTTGCCCACCGCGGAGGCGGCAAGGACGGCAAGGGAGCCGAGGTAAGAAGAGGCGCGAACCATGGTGCCGGAGCGTCCAATTCAAACAAAACTGGGGTGTTCTGCTCGGTTGACGGGAGGGATTGGACTGAGCCTGACAAGCGAAGGAGTCGAGATGGATATCGAGGTCCCTTGAAGCTCCGGAGAAAGACTGTCGACTGGCGGGAGCATCCCCAGGTTTATAACTTCGACACCCCGCTCGAAGGCGAGTCGCGGAGCATCGACGAAGCTCCAATCGACGCACTAGTCTTCCTGCTAGTCATTGCCTCGTGTCAATGAATTCCGACGGCAAAAAGACATGCTGGACATGCCTGCCAGAAGCACAGGGTCGTGGCTCTGGGCATATCTCGGCGAGACGGGGGAAGCGGCGGGCTCGTGGAAAGTTCGGGTGTAACCAAGGCAAGACATTTCTGAAGGGCCGCACATGGCCGGCCATGTCTCCAGATGCGAGTTGTGCTGTGGCCTGTGCCTGGGAGAGTGAAAAATAATTGTCAGTGCGTATCGACGGTTCGGCCAGTCACAGTCACATACAGCAGCAGAGTAACATCGCGGCATGAGCGATAATTTGGAGGCGATCCCCATACGGCGGCGGTGCGATTGGGGAACCGTTCTTGGGGCCTCTTGGCGGGGCCTCGAAGGGGAAGGTCCCGGGATTAGCTGGTGCTTGGCGGACAGCGGTCCGGGGAAGTCTTTCGTTGACGGCGGGCCCACAGCGCAGGAAAAAGCGGAACCGATGGACCCACTCCTCCGGGTTCTATCGCAGCTGCCTTCACACAGGACCAAGCGAATGCAGTGTGGTGTTGGCGACGATGGCAACGACGGCGACGACGACGATGACGACTCTTCAAAAGTTCCTGTATCTCTGCGTGCTGGCGGCGTAGTCAAGCTGCGCGGCATCTGCTGGATTGGGTAATCGTGACTGTCGGTTGATGTATTTTCATGCGCCCATGTGGTCTTGCGTGACTCGGATCGACGCATCTTCCTCTCGGCCACCCCTTAGGCTCGCAGCATTAGCGGCCATGCAGGTCTCGCAGCGTTTCTTGCAGCTTGCCGACGGCGGTTCGACGTCTGGCCGAATGGCTCGGCGGTCGACCGCGGGCTTTTGGTTCTGTCGCCTGCCTAAGAGTGGGAGGTGATGAGGCTCGCGGCGTGCTCGGTGCTGTCCCTGCGCCAAGATTTGATCAAGTGGGACAGGTACCTGGGTTGAGCATGGCGACAAGGGACGACGATTGGTCGGGTGGGAAGGTATTGATAGGCACCTCTTTGCCAAGGAGGACGGTCTGGTTTTGTTTTGCTGGACGGCCTTCTCCCGGCCAACTCGCTGGTCGTTTGGTTCGGTAAGTTTTACCCGCCCAGCAGTTGTTCTGTTTGCCTTTTTGCGTCGCGTTCCACTTATCGGGAATCCATCGGAAAATAGTAGCGGCGTCAACGATCGAATACGCGATGGAGGAGGTTAGGAAGGTATTAAGAGCTGTCACGGTAAGCTTCCGACTCGCGCTTACCTTCCGGCAAATGGCCCGTAGGATCGCGGTACTTGTCTCTTCTGGCGTTGGCACCTGCCATTGGCGTGCGGCGTAGGTCTTACGTGTGCGGCGACTGCTGTGGTCGGAAATAAGCGACTTCATTCGTCCGAACTCTATCGAAAAGTTTAAAGAGTTTAATTCCCCCGTCGCGCCTTCCTTCCTATCTCCCCTCCATTACAGGTACCTAAGAGACCGCTATACCCAATGACATGCATTGAATGGGAGTAAAAGTGGACTGGCAGCCGTCTCGCCCCTATCAGAACGGCTGCTTGTCGCCACCAACAAAAACCTGCATTTTCAATATTTACCCGTCCATGTCGTTGGGTAGGTACTCCGTGCACCCGACCAAATTCGTGGTGTAAACAGTTATTCGAGCCGCCTATCTCCCCCGCTTTGCCCTGCTTGCCTGCCCATGTGCTCTGCTAATCCCGAAGAGGAAGGAGCATAGTACCACTGCCTCGGGCCCAGCATCGAAGGCCTCTCTCCTTCACACACTTGTCACTAGGTTTTCCAAGTTGTCAACCTCCATCGCCTCGACTCTGGCAACTCTTCTCGTTTCGTCATCGACCTTGCTTGGGGCTGCCTGGCTCCGGCCTCCCTCTCGATAATGCTACCTCGTACCGCCCGGCCAAGACCCCATACACAGCCGCACTCCCGGGGTGTTCCATCCGGGTTCTCTCCCTCTGATCTGATATCTTGATTTCCCCCCACGAGCGACCAACCTGGAGGCCGAACCACCCACCTACGCGACCAGCTTTGCCTAACCACTTGCCTCTCAGAGCATCGGTGGCATGGCGGCCAAGAGCTCGTTTGCGTCCTAAGAAGCAATTCATCCGCCTCTCGCCCCCCGTCCCGTGCATTTTGCTGTTCCGCCGAGGACTCGTCCATTATGCCACGCATGGACGACGAGTTGCGATAATCCTGCAAGGAACTTATGCCACCAACAACACAACTTCCTCTTCGATCCACGGCTAGCGCACTGCGACGCTACGTTCCTGCCTTTTCGGTTGGATGCGTGCCTGGTTGTTCGCTCGTGTTCCCCGCTTCCGGCTACCCGATGCATGTCAACTTGGATCTACGAGAGGGGTGATCCGCTGGCCCCCGATGTTTCCACGGCGGCTTCTATCGCCTCAATCCAACGACAGTCTCGGTCCAACGTCTCATTCCAGGTGGACTTTTGTTCCGACCAAAGTTCCGCTTCTGACTTGCGGAGTTCACCTGGGTCTCTGAGCCGACGCTCCAAACGACCCAAATGGGGTCCTCCAAGCATCATCGGGTCTCCCATCCACCCTTTTCATCACTGCGACGTGACCTTCAACTCTCATTCCATCTCCATGGTGGATATTGCGACTGAAAATCATGTTCCTGGGCTATGACCAGCACGTGATACGTCTTGGGTATCGAGAGCGATTTGCTGGTGCTATTGGCCGCTCCGTACAGTGTACCAGTCAAGTTTGCTGTGTATTCACAGACGCTTCGTCTTCTCGAGCTTTTCATTTCATTCTGCAGATGGATACTCGGTGCTAATAAGCGTTTGCAAAAGATTGGCTGTCTACTTGGCTCTCCAAAGAAACCAATCTTCCCCTTCTACCGCCACAACTGTCGACTTCTCTGGAAACGCGTTCGTCTGGATACAAAAGCTTTGACACCATGGGGTGACGTCCTCCAAACCATGTGTGGGGTCGTTCGTGTTTTAACGTGTGCAACAAGCTCAGGGCTCTCAGTGGCCGACGAACCATGATGCGGAGATCTTGAAACACGTCCTTGAAACATCGAGACGACCTCTCCGAGGGGCCTTTTTCGAGATTTAAGGCAGCTACCAGTGATCAGTTTCTGAAATGACTTTCTCTGCCTCGACCAATTCACTCATCGGAAATCCGTCATAAAAATCACCATGATGAGACTACTCGCGTTGCTTGCAGCTTGCTCATCTCTAGCCCTCGCGCAGAGGCAAGCTCTCAAGGCACAGCTCCCGATTCTCGATTTGTGCGCTGCCAGCCCGTTGTTCCCCGACTACCAGCTCGCCTGTGGCAAAGGCTCGATCTGGTCGTCGCAGGCGTCGGCCCATGGTGACAATGACACCGCCGGCAACCGGACGACGGCCAAAAAGCCAAAGAAGGACATTTGGCGTTCGGACGAAGGGTGGCATGGTCCTCACTCGTGCGCGGGGCCGTATTGCGCGTACTCTCGACCGTCTTTCGCCGGCGGCCGCGGCATCGTGCTCGTGAGCACGGCGTATAACGCCGAGGAGGCCTCGCACATTCCCGCCTTCACACGGGAGCCCGACGGCAACACCGATCAAGGCGACAGCTCGCTGTATCGCGTCGTCGAGATACCGGGCAAGGGCAAGGGTCTCGTTGCGAGCAAGCCCATCAAGCGGGGCCAGCGTATCATGGTTCAGTCGCCGGCCGTCGTCATCCACCGGCGCTTCATTGATGATATCGACCTCGAGAGCCAATACAGGCTCCTCGACGTCGTCGTCGGCTACCTACCGGAACAGACGCGAGAGGTTTTCATGGAGCAGATGGGTCAGTCCGGCGGACACAAGGTGCACGACATCATCCACACCAACTCATTCGAGCTGCGTCTCGGGATCAGAGACGGCCACCACTTTGGGAACTACCCCGAAGTCTCCCGGTACAACCACGACTGCAGACCCAAGTGAGTGTGGTGAACCCTCCCATGAAGCAGCCCTCAGTCTCTAACAGCCCGCAGCGTCGCCTTCTACATAGACACGGATCTGCGGCACTACACCCATGCCGTCCGCGACATCAAGCCAGGCGAGGAGCTCACCATCTCGTACGTCGACTCCCTCAGCACCCGCAAGGTCCGCCAGGACCGCGCCCAGCGCAACTGGGGCTTCGGCTGCACCTGCCAGCAGTGCAGCCTCCCGCCGCCACTGGTCCGCGACTCGGACGCCCGCCTGGGCCGCATGTGGCAGATCGAGCAAGAACTAAGCGACTGGACCGCCGTCGACTTCGACGAGGACCAGATCGAGGTGCTCATCAACCTCTACCAGCAGGAGAACGTCGACCAGTCGCACGGCTTCGAGGCATACCGGCTCGCGGCGCTCAACTACAACTCCATCGAGAACGAGGACAAGGCGGTCGAGTACGCCACGCTCGCGCTCGAGCAGCTATTGCTGGAGAGGGGCCCGGCGGTAAGGGACGTCAAGGACATAATGGAGTTGCTGGATAGTCCGAGGAAGCATTGGAGCTGGCGGAAGAGATTGTAGGCTGGACGGAAAAAGTACTCAAGACAAGCTATGGTTAGAGTTGCCCGAGTTATTTACGCATACGGCTGAGCTTATGACTGAAATATCAGATAGCAAGGTTTTTACGAGCATCGGACACCCAAGCATCGGTGTCATGGAGCTAGCTGCCTGCTCGGTGGCCGGCGGTCCCCTCCTCAGTGTCCGCTAGCTAAGTGCAGGTTCCTAGAAAGAGTTTCTGGCCCTCGTTACGAAGTACGATTGATTACCTTCATCACTGTTGGGCATCTCTGCCGTCCGTCATCTCCATCTGTTACTTGCCAGTGTAAACAGAGGGAGCTTTCCCAATCTTCAACAGGCACCCTTGGTTCTGGAAAGCTCGAAGCCTTTACATCACAAAGAACGTTTCCAAACCACTAGGAGGACGCTGAACAGTCCCTACGGAGGAAGTTGAGACAGTAGTAGTGATACCTAGTTTAAATAGCAACCACGGCCAATAACACTAGTATTGAATACTTGCAGCAATCTTGCTGCAGGTAATTGCTATATTAATCAATTAAAGTAGCAATACTAAGAAACTACCAATGACTGTTTCTAGCTCTTCCAAATAGTGAGGCTCGATCCCGTTGTATCCAGGAGACATAGTTCCCCAAGCCTCGAACAGATGTGGTGCCTTTTAGCGACAGCAGAGACATCTGAAAATAAGAGACCGGAGAAAGAAAACAGGAAACAGGCGACGGTAGGCCTTCTCGGCGGTGTTGAGTTCTGCTTCTGCCGCGGCGAAATTGTCCTGTGCTCCTTGGAGTTAATCCTGTGCATGTAGCAGTGCTTCGTTCGCCTTGAAGTGGGTCTCTCTGCAATCCGCGACATCGTCTCTTGCTTCAAATGGACGATCTAATGCATCATTGATGTCTTTTGTTGGTTTGCACAGGTGAAAAAAAGGGGTGCAGTATACTGCGTAGGTACCGATAGCTTGGTGTTGAAGATGGAGGAGGCCGGGCCTAATGACTTGTTGTTTGATTGATGATGGTCCGATGGAAAAATGATGGGATGATGTTCAGGACAGGAAGAACGACGAAGGCGACATGGTAGGATATTTCTAGGCCTTCTGCTGACTTGACTAATCTGGGAGGTGCATCGTAGCGTCCGTCACCTTCCTAGATGTATCACTCTATCCGTAAGTAGCAAGTGACGGACGACAGAGACGGACGACGATGACGAATGGCAGTGACACCAGATTGTTTACAACTTCCGTCTCTACACTCATAAACCTTTGTTGGTTTGTATCGGAAGGACAAAGAGAGCTCAGCAGTCCCTATGTAGTTCAGGGCGTCGTCTTGCGCTCCGACGCGAGAACCCACATGTCCCGATGTGCAAAGAGCCCGGTGTAGTTCGACTCCTTCCAAGGGCGATCTGGCCTGGCGAGACACCAGTCAAAGTTGCGCACGAGCTGGAATCACGCGTCAGTATCCAGATATCGTCAGGAGGCTTCCCAAAGCAAAAGGCTCTATAAATCACCTCGTAGACGGTCTTCCCGAGCTCCATCATCGCGATGGGCTTGCCCAGGCACGAATACCTGCCGTACCCAAACACCAGCTCGTGCACGCGGTTCATCGTCGCGAGCTTCCGCCCGTCCGCCTCGAGGAGCCAGCGCTCCGGGCGGAACTCCTCAGCGTCATCGCCGAAGATCTCCTTGCTGAGGTGCATGGGCCACACGGCGTAGCCGACGATCGCGCCGCCGGGCAGAAACACGGGCCGTCCGTCGACGACGACCGTGTCGCCGCCGTCCGGCACGCGCTTCGGCACGGAGTCCGTCACGGGCGGGTGCACGCGCATGCCCTCCTTGATGACGGCCTGCAGGTACGTCAGCCCCCGGGCGTTGGCGTCCGACACGATCCCGGACGACCCGTTGCCGCCGCCGCCGGCGACGAAAGCGTCGATCTCAGCGCGCAGCTTCTCGTACACGCGCGAGTGCGTCAGAAGGTACAGCATGACGATCCTCAGGGACGCGGCCGTGGTGTCGGAGCCCGCGAGCATCTGCAGCGTCGACTCGGAGAACACCTCATCCTCGGTCAGCCCGTGCCGGAAAAAAGAAGCCATCATGTCCGACCCGTTCTCTCCTTTCTCCTCGGCCGCCGCAGCACGGTCCCTGATGGCCGCGCGCGCGTTGGCCATCATCCGGCCGAACCCCGACGCGTCCGTCTCCTTGGGCCCGACGACGGGCGCCACGAGCGGGTGCTGTACGAGCTTGTACAGCCCCAGGGCCGCCGCGACGGTGAAGGCCAGCAGGCCTTCCTCGCACGAGCGCGCGATTTCGTTGACGTCGGCATCCGCGAGGAGGTGGCCGAACGCGGAACCGAAGCTGATGTCGCTGATGACGTCGAGGGTGAGGAACTGCACCTTCTGGGCGAAGTCCATGGGTCGGGCCGTGGCGTTCGTGGAGAGGTATTTTGAGCGGATGAGCTGGATGAACTCCGAGACGTGGGTGTCAACTGAGGCCTCGAGCGCGAGGTTCTCCTTGCCCGAGTACTGTTTGTTCAAGCAAAATCAGCTGGACGTCTCCTCAAGGAGGTGCAAGAGATACATACTCCCGCCGACATCTTGGATCTCAGCTGCCTGTGCTTCTCCTCGTCTATCTCGCTAAAGACGTGGTCCTTGTCTGGCCGGTGTCGCGTGGCCTTGTAGAACCACTCGCCGCGAGTGTACGGCGAGCGGACGGCGCTCATGTGGAGGATCAGCTCCGGCGACGAGGTGATCAAGTCATTCGGCCCGATACGCGCGATTATTCCTCAACCGTGATGTTAGTGACGCACCAAAAAAGAACGGAGATATATCATGGTCTCTTACCGTGTTTCCTGATAACTTCGTCGTATTTTAGATGAGACTTGAAGCTCAAGAGGGCCAAAATGTGCCACGCTTCGGACCATCCGGTACTGAACGGTCCTTTGAAGGCCTTGAGGCGGTTGTATGTCCGGATCTTGGTCCCCGCGTAGACCGTGAGCAGTAAGAACGCAGCAACCCAGCGGAAGTTGTACAACTGTGCGAAAAGAGCCATGTCTGCGCGTCGATCGTTGCAGGAATAAAACTGAAGAGGAAGACCCGCGGCCATGGACCCGGGAATGTCTCTCTCTCTTGCCCTTCTTAAATCACCTACCCTATCACCTCAGACACGACGACGAGGGAGGGTCGGCAAAACGGTCCCCTCTCAATGGTGGCGTTTCTTTTCATGCGACGCCAGCGTACGAACGCCCTAGTCTACGCCATGCGTCGCTGATCTCTGCCTCCTCGTCCATTATGTCGGCTGGACCTGTCGTCGGCTGGACCTGTCGACGTTGCATGAATGGCACTTCGGTTGTGCAAGGGAGAGGGGCGCCAGCCGGGTTGCGGGAACAATATGTGACGAACAACGCCCACCTCCAAGCCCCGGGACGCAGCCAAGCCGCGACAGGCGAGTTGAAAGGAACGCATCCCGGGGGAGGACCTTCCAAGGCCGCTCATTAGTCCGGCAGATACGGCTCGGTACGAAGACGTGCATCTCTCGCGCCGCCGTTTTGGTGTGGTGTGGTGTTTACTATTACCTACCTACCTCCCGCTAATGCGTGAGGTGAGATGATGAGCTGCTGCTGGTGCCGGTTGTCACTGCTTACCTACCCTCCACGACGAGACTAGCCGGTAGAGCTAATGCAGTTGATCGGGGTTGTCACCCAGTCGGCCCCGGCTTGTCTCAAGTGAGCAATATGAAGTCGCACCACGGGCGTCGAAACTGAGGCCCTACCCGGTGACCAGACCTCTCCCTAGGTGCCGACTACCACTACTATTACTGCTATCGCTGTTGTTACTATCGTTACTGTTATCCGTCGCTGGTGTTTATGTCTTCCTTGCCATAGCTACTGTCACTGTCGTTATGATCATGGTGGCTTTTGTTACTGTTCATCACCGTCGTTACTGTCATCCGTCACTGTTATTGCTGTCATCCGTCGCTGTCGTCCGTCGCTGTCGCTGTCGTCCGTCGCTGTCGCTGTCGTCCGTCGCTGTCGCTGTCGTCTGCCACTATCCCTCCCATATATGTGCTACAGTTGGTGCGTGGTTAAGGATGATGGATCCAGGAACGTCTTTTACCTAGATAGGTGGCTTTGCAGACTTCAGTCTGGCGAGTCTTACGGCTGACTAGAAAGTTGCATGTAAACCCATCAGTTGCCTAAACGGGATAATATGAGCTGTTCTTGATTGCTTCTTCTATCTCTCTTTCTTGTATACAACAGGTGTGAACTCCTTCCACAGACCACCTTCCTGCCCCATTTCTTTCCACGTCAGTGTAATCAGTTCCTGTCGACCGTCGTTGTCCGTACGGCAGCTGCTCCTATGTAAAGAGTTCCCTCTCTTGTGGGTTGAGCCTTTTCCCCTTCCTTTACCGCCTTCCTGTATCGTGCTATTAGTCTGTGGGGTGTTCCAACCCATCCCATAGTAGTATAAGTCGATCTCCCCACATCGTTTCGACCTGCCTCGGCGGTGAATGGTATTTGCTGGCGGCCACTGTCTCTTTCCTCTTGTGTTTATTTTGTCTGTGACGAATCGCGACTATGCTCTATCCGGGAGTTGTCGCGAGGTTTGTTGGAAGATGTCGCAACTTCTTTTCTTGAGACATGCTTGGCGGTGTCTGACACCAGGCGTCTCCGTTCAAGTACACTAAATCGATGAAATGGTGTTTGATTCATCGTACTGTTCCGTCTGCCCAAGTAGGAGGCGCTTACGTCTCGCCTCTCGGGCGCTGCACGCCGAACCAGACGCACGCTCGGTCAGGGGGAGTAGAGAAGGTCGAATACCTAAGCTTAAAAGCCCAAGCATGATAAATGATCGGGTTTTTTTTTTTTTTCAACAATTGGTAGCTCGAAGAGGCATAAGAGGAAGAACTTGTGTCATATAGGACGCATTAGGTCATTCTATTTTTGTTTTCAATCCTGTAATAATATTCTTGTCATAATTCCGTAGCTAACCTGACTCCCATTCTTCCACGCCAGTGGTGCCTTAAAACGCCAATCCAAATATTTCAGAAGATAGAAGAATTGAAGAGAGTCTCTTTACTCCTCGTCGGCCTCGACGGCCTCAACCTCCCTGTTGTTGCCGTTCTTCCTGCCGCCCCTGAGGCGACGGCCGGCGGGGCGAGTAATCTGAGGAGGAGGGGGGGCGATGCCGTTGACGGTGGAAGGAACGACTGCCACGGGAACGGCGGGCGCTGCCGGGGTCGCAGCACCAGTGGCCGGGGCGGGAGCAGCAGCGGCGGGAGCACCAGCCTGGGGAGCCGCACCGGCTTGGTCGGGCCAGGTCCCGGCGTTAGGGTCGGCGGGCACAGCGGCGGCCGGGGCAGCAGGAGCCGGGACAGCAGCAGCGGGAGGAGCAGCAGCAGGAGGAGCAGCAGCAGGAGGAGCAGCGGCAGGAGGAGCGGCGACAGGAGGAGCGGCGATGGGAACTGCGGCTACAGCAGGCTGCGAGTAGGCAGCGATGCCCTGGTCAAGCACAGACTCGAGCTGGGACCTGCCCTCGGCGGCGATCCTCTGACCAACCCTGGGAACCTTCTCCTCGAGGGCGGCGCTCAGGGCCATGGTGGAGATCTTCTGCCTCTGCAGGGACTCGAGGGCGACGGGGCTGACGCCAAGGTTGTCAAGGACGGGCTTGCGGGAGACCAGGTCGTTGACGGTCGTGGTCGTCTGGTCGATGAGGGCGTCCGTGGTGCGGCGCAGCCTCGCGGCCCTGATGGCGCCGAGCTCCCCAGAAGCCTGGATGTTCAGGGTCGCCTGGTCCGTCGCGGCCTGGGCCTGCTGGGATGAGACGAGCAGATTGTTGGCGGTGACGGGGCCGCCGTCGAGGGCCAGGACGGCGGCGTCGACCTGGGCGAGGGATTGGGAGACGGGGGCGAGCGCGTTCACGATGTCATCGAGGTTGTCACGGGCTTGGATGGCACGGTTGTAGGGCGCGGCGGCGATGAGGGCCGACTGGCTGAGAAGGGCGATGACCAGCTGAAGGGTGAACATTTTGGAGAGAGAGATGGGTGTTGGATGACAGACGAAGGGGTCCTGAAAGTTTTGGAAGGAAGATTAAGCGTAGCTTTTTGTTGAAAGATGAGCAAGCTGCTTGACTTTGAATTCCTTGTCTGATGAGCCAGAAGATAATTTTCTCTCGGTGGGAGATCGAATGGGTTTATAACCTAGAGTCTGGTCGTCCGTGATATCGAGAAGCTTGGCAAGCCATCGGGGCCAAGATCGATCAGTTGTGCCATCCTAAGCTCCTGACAGGGTCGGCAGCGTGAGACCGTGAGACGCATCTGTAAACTGAATGCCGTGGTACCCTCTGGATTGGCGTGTTCGCAATGGTGAGAGTCGTATTCGAATAGGACCTAGACGCTCGCAACGCTGCGTCCCCGACGCAGAGATGTCCGGAAGCAGGCCAGCAGTGTCCGTGCCAATGTCCGTGGTTCTCGGCCGGGAAGTGCTCGCTGCCATCTTTCACTTGCCTCTGACATGGTGGTAGTCTTCACTACGTCGGCATCTAGACGAACCCCCCTTTCAGTCTCTGAACAGGGATTAAACTTCTGTCTTCGGGGGCATTGACAAATATCAGTGCGAGAAGCTCCCCGCAGCAAGGGAAGGCAAGCTGCCGATGCATCAGGCATGAGGCCCCAGCGAGACGGTGCGGAAGGGCTGCATACGGCATGAAACAGGTCGTTTTGTGGCCTTAGCTGCAGCCGACGGGATAATCGTGAGAGGATGTTCGGGGAGGTTCTTGAGCATGGTTTCCAGAGACAGCTGCCATACGCCAGTTCATGAGACGAACGCCGGGACCTGGCCCGAAAAGAGGACTAAACTCTAGAGTAGGTGGCCGGGGACGCACAATGCGTTTCGAGGCCATCCTCTCGCCGCTCGGTCTATATGTGCGAGCCCGGGCACTACTGCGTCTTTCTCGGCAAGGCGCCGTAGCCTACCTATACCCAGTTGTCTGTCTAACTCCACGCACACATTGCTTGATGTGCGTCGACGCAAGTTCGGGATCTTTGACGATGGCGGCACGTCCCCGCAGACTGCTGCCATGAGACCCCATTGGCTGTGGGCCTTGGTTCAAAAAGCATCCGTTGATAAGATTCGGGGGTCTTGACCGAGTGGCCAGTAATCCAAGCCCGTCAACAAGGACATAGCTCCCCCCGGACCCCTCGTCCATTGGCCGTCTCTAGAGTTCCGTTGACAGAGTGGTTGATGGGAGCGCACGTCAGCTGGGCAATGACCACCGACGGACATCGGACTGCGGATATCCGCCCGTTGATGTTAAGACAACTCTCAACTCGGGCCAGGGCGACGACATGGCGATAGTTCTTAGAGTGCTGTCAGTTGACCAAATAAGCCTCTGTCTGTTGCTGGGCAGAAAACCTTGAGGTTGTTTGCAAAGAGAAAATGCATCTGGCTATTATTATAAGCAGGGCATATGTCCCGTCTCGCCGCCTGCATGAAATTACAAATGCCAGATCTGCAGAAAAGCGGCAATTTTCTACGTGGACTGCATTGCAGGATGCAGCCAAGACACGAGCATGACAGCACGCCCACGCGCAGTCTTGTTTCGCTAGCCAAGATCGTTACTTACCCAGCTTCCTAGTCAAGCTCGCCGTGCTCCATCAACGGTGGAGGCCACGGAGGCGCAGGTGGATCACCAATGGGGCCGACGACGACGGTGAGTCAGACCGGCGACTTTCGCATCCGACCCGGCCACTCAGGTACTCGGTTTTACCTCTTCGGGGTTTAGCGCCCTTGCCGCTCTTACTCTCGCTCAACTCAGTTCAAGGTCAGTCACGACTCAGTTGACCAGTTGACAGTGTGTTTTCCTATTGCTATTCATGTCTCTTGTTGATACTACTCTAGAGTTTCAACGCCCTCCAGAGCCTTCTGTTCAACCAGAATCTGCTGCAACGAGATGGGTCGGATGACCTGACCCGAAAGCTCCAAGAAGCGAATTGAGTCACCGTGAGACTTGACAGCACTCCTATCTACTAGTTCCTCTACTAAGCCGAGTCTCCAACCATCGTACTGCTGCATCACAGCTCCCCAAGCCTGGATCGTGGATGGTTCCATAGCCAACATCCATGTGCCCCTCCAGACAACTACAGCTTCCCGTTTGTCGTGGAGCGCCTGATACCTAAAGAGCGCTGCTAGTCCCTTTCGTCCGTTCCAAATCTCCATGGTTTCCAGTCGGGGCATCTTCACAGCTGCTGCTGCCGCTGCCCGAAGCATAACTCCAGTCTCGACCGGATCACCGTCGGGCGTGAGTAGTTTCGAAGTCAGGACAAGGGAGGTCAGGTTCGGCCGCTCCCAGGCGGGGTCCATGTCGAAGAAGTGGCTGGCATCTGCAATGTAGGATGCTGCGACATGCTCAAGCTCGAGGCTGGCCCGCGCGACCGCCCGAGCGACAGCTGGGTTGGGGTTCCGGATTCTTTTGCACGGCAGGCTGGGTATCATGGTAGCTGAGTACTGCTGATTGAAGTTTTCGAAGATGACGAGTCTTTTGAGGCTCTTGTTTGAGCGTCGGATAGACTTGAAAAGAAATTCGTACTCTAGCCAAGGGTCGCGGTTAGAAAGCGATTGCCTACGGAAACCGGAACGAGCAATGCCTTGAAAGTGGACGAGGGCTGCACAGCAATGCTTACCTTTATCTGCCAAGGACTGCGCGCACCATTCCCTCCAAGGTTCGTAGTGAACTTCCTGGAGTCTGGGAAGCCGGGCAAACATACGCGCCTGCAATCTCAGTCTCCATCCCCGGCGGTTCTGTTGTCGGAGTAGCAGGCTGGTTACGGCCGTGACTGACGGAAGACGGTCCCACCATCTGTCGTCCCAGGTGTCCATTGCGTTGTCGAACATTCTCAAGAATGCCCAGATAGGCGGGTCGGATTGTCTAAGACCGGAAACCCAACCATGGAGAGGGTCATGATATTGTCGGTTCGACGTCGCCTTTTCTACGGCACATTCATCCAGCATATCCGACGGGGTGTCAGGCATGAAGGTGAGATATTTGAACCAATGTTCCGAGTCGTCGGGAGAGTAGACGCTGATGTCAAGTACCAAATCGCCGTGAGGGTCCCACGTGCTGAGGGCCGAGAACAAGGTCTGGAATGATATGGTGATGAGAGTCATGGGGCTATTCATTGCTATGAGCAAACCAGTATACATATCAATTTGCCTTATGACCTGATCCGATTCGGGCGGAAATGGGCCAGGTACGCACGTAACGCAGTCGTAGGCAGAGAGTTCCAAACAGAACCAGATGTAACGGACGAGAGCCCGGTTCCTCTCAGTCATCTCATTAAGTTCGAAGAGGCGCGACGGTGTCAGTCTGATTCGCGCGAAGTTGTGCTTCTCGATGTCTGTTTGCCACTCGCGACACACCGTGGCGAGGCGGGTCAGCTTGCACCCGTCTTCGGTTAGGCATTTGAGAATGAGAAGCCGAATTTCTCAGGGCAAGCCATCCCATCGTGGATTCTATTGTCTGTTGTCAAGCGACGTTGAGGACATGTAGTGGTAGATTGAGGGGTTCGGATTGTTTCCGTGACGTTGGTGGCGATATGGTTGGGAAACCTGTCGGGTGAGCGCACACGGTCGTTGTAGAAATGAAGTGAGGTTCAGCAATCATTGGATGCAAGAAGAAACGAGAGATGGGCTACATTTATGGTTATAATGACTGTAATTGTGCGCCAGAAACCCTGAGATGGCGTTTTTAAACCTTGAACGAAAATCTTTGATCATAGAGGCATCTCCGATGGCTGTTGGGTAAGGTTGTGGAGGCTGAATCACCAAAAAGGAAGAACCCGATTTTCAAAGCTAGTTTTTCTATGTCTCTTCTTTGCCCGCAGTTGAAACTTTCTCGCCTGAGTCCATCCTGCCCCTTGGGTCTGACCCGGTACGACTCGTAGTTGTTGAAGCAGAGACAACAGCAACAACGAGGACGACAACAGAAACGACGACAGAGACGACGGCAATAACAACAACTGCAAGTACAACAGTGAAAAGACTCAGCTGACACATGATGCGCTACAGTCAGTTAAGAAGAGCGTTGGCAAGGCACAGATCCAGCCTGCGGAAATGTATACTTGGTGTGCTTGACGATAGAAGTGACTTGTGTGGCTGAGGTAAAAGCAGCGAGACTCGGGTCCATGTACCTATCTATGTACACGGTCCCTAGGTACCCTGGTCCGAGGTGCCGCCCCGCTTCTTCAGGCAGCTCACGCTTGTTACGGTTGGCGGGGCACGACAGGTCAGGCAGAATGCCTACATAATACCTACTTCAAGATCATCCACGCCGCCCAAACGAAACACGAAAGTTCGATATCAAAGGCGAGCCGAGAAAACCCAAGGAGCCTAACCGTCCAAAACGCGTCAGTTTCGGAAACATGACAATCGAAGTCCAACCTGTCCTGGTGGCCGATCTTCGGCGCTGCGCCGAAATCGAACAACAGGCCTTCGCGGAGAGCCCATTGAACATCGTCCTGTTTCCCGGCGCGCGGGCAGAGGACGGGCTGGGGTCCCGAACTGATGACTTGACGAAAGAGCTTCGGGAAGATCCAACCGTGCGCATGTTCAAGGCCGTGGACACGGATCTCGAGGGCGACCAGGCCATCGTGGGCTGGAGCAAGTGGAACGTGCACGAGTCTGGCATGCCGGCGGCGAAAGACCGTGTTTCTCCCCCCTCGGCCAACGATGAGGCGTACCGCATGATGTTTGTCGGTTTGGACCAGATGCGCGAGCGTTTGATGGGAGGCAAGCCGTGTGTCTGTAAGTGCTCCACCACCCGTCAGATGGCGTATAGCAGCTGTCACCTAACGCTGGACGAAGACCTGCATATCCTCGTAGTAGACCCGAAGCACCAGAGACGGGGAGTGGGAGTGCAGATGATGACCTGGGGGATGCAAGAGGCGGTCCGGCTGGGCATCCCCGTCTACCTGGAGTCGTCCGTATCAGGTCATCGTCTCTACCAGAAGGTGGGATTCAAAGACGTGGAGGAGCGGCGGGTGGACTTTAGCAAGTTTGGCATGGCGGCGCCTCACTCCAACTGGGCCATGATCTGGGAGCTTCCGAACAAGCGCTGTCCGTAGAGGGAGCCACGCGAGGTGCCGTTTCCTGGCTTTCCTCTGTCTCCAGGTTGGATTGGTAGGATTGGCTAGCCCGGAGCAAATCGCACAGAGACGGACAGCCAGGCCGACGGAAGGATTTCGGCCATGACCTCATGATTCCGAGATGTGAAGCGGGTTAGAGGTTGTGAGGCTGAAAGGATCGATCGGTAGAGGACGGATCCGTGTTGAAGTAGTTGATCAGAGGAAACATATGCAGTTCGAAAGGGACAAGGCAATTCGAAGTTCGAACTTCTCAGCCCAGCCGCTCCTCCCCGATGTGCAGGCACGCAGGGACCCACGTACCCGCCAACAGTGCTAACGGACAATGCGCACGGTATTAATAACCACATTCATATGCAATCAGACAGTGCGGAAGTCGATGCAGCTTAAAAACAAAAAAGTATCGAAATCCTGGGGTTGCGCCTCAACCGGGAATGGAAGTGGCCCCTGCGCGGGGGGCCGCTGTGCTTGTCCACTAAAAGACCCGCTGCTCGGGGACGTGTGGTCGTACAGCAACATGCGGTGCCGCTGAACATTCGGCAGGCCCCCCACTTTTTAGCGCTGGAAATGATGATGAAATCGATCCATTGTGAACCTGCCCTGTGGAGATAGCGAGCCCAGGCCTCTGGCTAAACTCCGACGCAAAAGCGCCGGCCCAGTCGTCCTTCTCGTCCTCCATCCATGGCCGCAGCCCTGGGACGGAGCTCCCACTCGACGAAGCTCACAGACCTCCAAAATGTCCTACATTGTACCCATCCACCGACCTAGCAGCATACGCCATGCTCTAAGGATACGCCTCTCTCCCGACGAGGAAAGTTTGGTGGTGTCGTAAGTGAAGCCCGCCGCTGTCCCGGCTGCCCCTCCATCCCCTCCATCAGGAGCCTGCGCCGAGCCATGGCTCGGCGAGATGGTCTCTTTGCCTGTTGACCACCTGCTTACTCTCTTCAAGTCGATCCAACAGACTCGAAGTATGGCGCGTAACGCCAAACGACATGTACATGCTCGGCTCGGCCGCTGTCTACGGCACGATTCTCCTCCTCCAGCGCCTGGTACCCAAGGACTCCAAGACCGACCTCCTTTTTGTCGGAACCGACCGATTCCAATACTTCACTGCGAGATGGGACTCGGTGACCCAAAGACTGGTGACGGAGCAGGTCATGGCGGACGTGTCTGAGCCTCACATGCGCGAAGCCCAGAGCCAGGACAAGTGCCTCGTCGATCCGTCGGGCAGATTTATGGTCATGCACTTGTGGGAGGGTGTCATGAATGTCATGCGCTTGGGAGCTCGAGCTCCGCACCACATGCGAATCGACCCTAACTGGGACCCAGTCCGCCTTTCAGAGCTGTTTATCAAGGCCAGCACCTTCGTTCCTACCGAAACCGGCCACCCGACTATCGCCTTCCTGTACCAATCCAAGCCAGACGACGAGGATGCTAGACTCGCAGTCTACAGGCTCATGTCCGATGACAGAAACACCACCGTGTCCAAGTTTGATCCGGAAAAGAACCGAGATCTTGACGAGGAGATTCGGGATCCGTATGCGAGAATCTTGATCCCCGTTGATATCGAGGAAGACGAGGTCAAACGCTACCACAAGAGAGACACGTCGGCCGCCCGAGCACAGTTAGGCGGCTTGATAGTCGTCGGAGAGATGATGCTTGTCTACATCGACACTCTTACAAAATCAAGAGTCCCTGCTGCACTCGCCAATCCGACCATCTTCGTTGCCTGGGCTCAGTACGACGTGAGGAACTACCTCCTCTCGGACGATTACGGCAATCTCCACCTTCTCACGATTGAGACTGAAGGTGTCATTGTAAAAGAGCTGACAGTGACACATCTTGGCCTCACCTCCCGAGCTTCTTGCCTTGTCTACATGGGGGACGGCATGCTCTTTTTGGGTTCACACTATGGTGATTCTCAGCTACTCCACGTCGATGTCAAAGAACACAAAACAAGACTCGTTCAAACGATACCGAACATTGCGCCCATTCTTGATTTCTCCATCATGGATCTAGGGAATGCTGGTGACAGTCAGGTTGGCAATGCCTTCTCCTCAGGCCAAGCCCGTATCGTCGCAGGATGTGGCGTTCACCAGAACGGTAGTTTGCGGAGCATTCGGAGCAGTGTTGGGCTTGAAGATATTGGTGTCTTGGAAGACTTGGGCGAGGTTCGCGGTCTCTTCCCTCTTCGGTCATACGGGTCGGCCAAGGATGACACTCTGGTTGTGTCCTCCATCACGGACACGAGAGTCTTCAGGTTCGACGAAGAGGGCGGCATAGAGGAGGTCTTTGAGTTCCAGGGCCTGGCCTTGGACAGGCCGACTTTGATAGCTTCAACGTTGCCTAATGGGCAATTGTTACAAGTCACTGCTGCCTCCGTGGCGTTGCTGGATCCAGAGGGCGGCACTACGTTGAACACGTGGTCGCCGCCGGAAGGTGGGAGCATTGTCAACGCATCGTCCAATGGCAAATGGGTATTGTTATCAGTCAACGGCACTACGCTGGTTTCGTTGAACCTCTCGGACAACCTGTCTGCGCAGCAGGCGGTAGGCAGTGGCGTCGGGGGCGAAGGTGACCAGCTCTCCTGCATACACGCCTCCAAGGACCTCGAGGATATCGGTGTTGTTGGGTTTTGGGCGACAGGCTCAGTGTCTGTCATTGACCTAAGGACCCTCAATGCCCTCCACGGAGAAACAATCAAGCAAACAGACGACAGCGTGTCTGTCCCTCGAGATATAGTCTTGGTCCAGCTCCACCCACCCAGCCTATTGGGCCCTACTCTTTTTGTCTCGATGGAAGACGGACAGGTCATCTCGTTCAACATTTCGAAAGATGACTTTTCACTGTCCAGCCGGAAAAGTGTCACCCTTGGGAGCAGGCAAGCAGGCTTGCATGTTCTCCCTAGGCCCGACGGCGAGGGCGTGAGCAACGTCTTCGCCACAACGGAACATTCCAGTCTCATTTACAGCTCGGAGGGTCGCATGATATACTCGGCTGCAACGGCAGAAGATGTCAACTACATTGCCCCATTCGACTCGGAAGCTTTCCCTGGTGCCATTTTCCTCGCTACGGACAAAAATGTCCGAATCGCTCACATCGATGCGGAGAGGAGAACGCATGTCAACCCACTTCCGTTGCGAGAGACGGTGCGAAGAGTTGCCTACTCACCACCTTTACGTGCTTTCGGCATTGGCACCATTCGCCGAGAGCTCGTGAACAACGAGGAATTTGTGACGAGCAGCTTCCAACTAGTCGACGAGATTGTCCTCGGTGTGGTCGGGAAGCCTTTCCATCTGGACGGTGCCGGTTCCACAGAGTTGGTTGAAAGTGTCATCAGAGCCGAACTCCCAGATAGCACCGGCGAGCCCTCCGAAAGGTTTGTCATCGGAACCAGTTACATCGCCGACCCAGAAATGGGCGAGAACAGCGACGTCAAGGGAAGAATATTGGTTCTGGGCGTAGACTCGGACAAGAACCCTTACCAAATCGTCAGTCATGAACTGAAGGGGGCATGCCGGAGTCTAGCTGTGATGGGAGACAAGATCGTTGCCGGTCTTAGCAAGACGGTGGTGGTCTACGACTACGCCGAAGACTCTTCAACTTCGGGTGCACTCCGCAAACTGGCCACCTTCCGGCCCTCAACGTTCCCGGTCGATCTCGACGTCAACGGAAACATGATTGGCGTTGCCGACCTGATGCAGTCGATGACTTTGCTCGAGTTCATACCCGCGAAGGACGGAGATAAGGCGAAGCTTGTCGAGCGCGCACGCCATTTCCAACATATCTGGGCGACCTCGGTCTGCCATCTGGAGGGTCATTCATGGCTGGAGGCGGATGCGCAGGGTAACCTGATGGTGCTTAGGAGAAACCCTGAAGCTCCAACCGAGCACGACCAAAAGCAAATGGAAGTCACAAGTGAGATCCATCTCGGGGAACAGGTTAACAAAATCCGGCCGCTCGCCATTACTCCTAACGAGAGCGACGCCATCGTGCCGAAAGCGTTCCTGGGAACGGTGAGATGACACTGGCCAATCGTCGCATCGTTCGAAGCTAACAATTCGCAGGTTGAGGGCTCCCTCTACGTCTTCGCAGATATAAAAGCCGAGTACCAGAGTCTGCTTTTGCAGTTTCAAGAGGGACTGGCCGAGGTCGTGAGGACACTGGGACAAGAATCGGATTCAGGTGGCGGGCTCTCGTTCATGTCGTGGAGAGGGTTCCGTAACGCGAAACGGGAAGCCGATGCGCCATTCCGTTTTATAGACGGAGAGTTGATTGAGAGATTCTTGGACTTGGACGAGGAAACACAGGAGGCAGTCGTCCAGGGCCTGGGCCCGACGGTCGAGAGCATGCGTAACTTGGTAGAGGAGCTGAGGCGCATGCACTAAACCGACGTATGCAGATGTATGATAGAGGGTAATCAGCAAAGCGGCTTTGACACATGGCCGCTGTCAGCTGGCGGGATGATGTGGAATAAGCGAAATAATAGAATTGATGATACTACAACATGGTACGAAGCTATCAAAAGAGACCCTCGTTCAATTAATTCTGTTGCGGTGTATGAATGGGCGAACGGAGCGGTGCCTGGATTTCCACATCATGATGCAATGGTTTAATGGGGGTCTTGCAGCTATCCACAATAGTTCAACCACGATTGGCGCCACTCCGGAAAGGGCCGGGTATGAGCTGTCTCCACCAGCCAATCAACAATCACCAATTTCACAACGTTCTGCCTCAGGCCGCAATGCCAGAAAGCTTTCGGCAATCCTCAAACCACAGCATCACGAAAAAAGACGCTCTCCTGCCCCAAACGTCATCCCTCAATTGCATCCCGCAACCAACCACCTAAACCCTCTCCCCTCCTCCCCCACGGAACGCACGAGATGGCGCCCCTCGCACACGCTTCCCGCACCTGCCTGCGCCAACTGGCGCGCAGCAGCCCGTCCGCGGCGACGGCCGCCCGCGCCCTCAGCACCTCGGCCGCCCGGAACGACGCCACCTCTTCGAGCTACTCGAGCCCCTTCACCGGCGCCCAGAAGGGCAGCAACATCCCCGACTTCAGCAAGTACATGAGCAAGGGCAGCCCCGCCGGCAACCACCTCATCTCCTACTTCATGGTCGGCACCATGGGCGCCATCACCGCCGCCGGCGCGAAGTCCACCGTCCAGGGTAGGGACGCCCTTTCTCTCCGTCCTCGGGACCCATTGGGAGGATAATGGATCGATACGCGACGAACTGGAGGACATGGGATATGAATTGGATGCGAACGACGGCTGACGGAGTGTTTCTTTTTCCCAAACTGCAGAGTTCCTCGTCAACATGTCCGCCTCCGCCGACGTTTTGGCCATGGCCAAGGTCGAGGTCGACCTTAACGCCATCCCTGAGGGCAAGAACGTGAGTGGCCTGATTCGAAGTCTCGAGTTCGAGCGAGCGACTCCGGGATTCGGGAAAGCTGACGATTGGGGAATTGCAGGTCATCATCAAGTGGAGAGGCAAGCCTGTCTTCATCCGCCACCGCACCCAGGCCGAGATCGACGAGGCCAACAAGATCAACGTTGCCTCCCTCCGCGACCCCCAGACCGATGACGACCGTGTCAAGAACCCCGAGTGGCTCGTCATGTTGGGTACGTACAACCGTTACGATAACATCTCACATGTCCGGGATGTTGTGAGGTTCAGCCGGAGCCTTGGTCGGACCGGACTCGACGGATCGCATTCCCCGGGCTGCCCAAGGATCCGGTATACCAAGGCCACATGTGAGCTAATATTCTCTTTTCTGCAGGTGTCTGCACGCACTTGGGTTGTGTCCCCATCGGCGAGGCCGGCGACTATGGCGGTTGGTTCTGCCCCTGCCACGGATCCCACTACGACATCTCCGGACGTATCAGGAAAGGACCCGCCCCCCTCAACCTCGAGATCCCCGAGTACGAATTCCCCGAGGAGGGCAAGCTGGTCATCGGTTAAGCACCCACCATGTACGAGTATCAAGACGATGAACAGAGAGACGGGCGGGGAGAACAAGGGCCGCCCCCTCCCTTTGTGGAGGTGAAGCGGTCCTAATGGCAACAAACTACCAACTAGAGAACTCTTTTCTTTTTTTTTGCATCGGAGACGCTTTTATGGTGCTTTGGGGGTTTGGGTTCCAGAAAGTGTCGAAGAGAGAGAAGAGGTTCATTTTCCCTTTTTCTTAGACGTGTCCCGGGCAGAATAATGCCGTTGTACAAAAGTCACAGAGCGTCCAGGAACAATGAGTAGCCTCTCAACTTCATTTTAGCCACCGTGGGGAGGCTCAGGTTTGTGACTTGCGTGCGTGGGAGCGATTTTGCTGATCCAAGCATGGGGGAGACCGCTTCGACTTGCGGTCGATGGATGGATGACCTTGACGGCAGCGAGCGATCGGCACCTTTGATCGGATGAAAGCCCTCAAACTCTTCCGGGCGGTCTCGGTACCATAGAACGACGGAACTCGGTAGCACCCGGCGGTTTAGGAGACGACACACGACGGGCCAGTCTTATAGATCACAGATGTGATGGGGTCTTGGTTGACGGCGAGACCTGCAGGGCCGATCAGACATCGAGCCGCCCGTTTGCGACGGCGAAAGGGCCCAAGTGACTGGAAAGCGGTGACGCATCAACGGACGTGATGGCACGAAAGCTCATGCGGTTCGTCGACTGATCCATCGGTTCTGAGATCGTCCCAAACACTACTGCGTCATCTCCCAGAACCCAGCACACGACGGAGATCCACGGGGACTCGGCTGGTTGGATGGGTGACCCGATGAGCTTACGTCTTCGGTCCGCGAAACCGAGCCTGTTCTTGATATTGATGGGCACTTGTTCTAAAGAACTTGGACAGACCTGCCTGCCTCCGCCCCCAGGGAGGAAAAAAAGGAGGAAACGGAAATGTTTGGAGGAGGGCTGGGCAGTTGCAGGTTTGCTAGGCTTGCCGCTCGGGACATGGAACGGGGGAAAGAGGGTCCTCTTGTTCGGGCAGCGCGGGTCGTGAAAATAGACTACCCTTGCCAGCCAGCTTTCTTCAAAGCTTTGGGTTATTAGACTTGCGGGGATGGCCTCGTCAGTTCTCTGCATCTCGGACCAAGTTGGTTTTTCTCCGGTGATGGGTTTTTTGCTTGACGAGTTTTCGGGACTGAAGTGGATTCTGCTGATGGTCCTGGGGTTTGTCTTGCTTCACCGCTTCACCGTCTGAAGTCATGCGGAAGAAGATCGACGCGCTTCGGATGTAGTATGAGATGACAGGTTATAGGCATTATAATCGATCTTTCTGTTATACGCTCAATATAGACTGAACTATCAAGATCTAGACAATGGCAAGCAAGATGACGGTCATCTTCAAGCAAAACTTCGTATCGTTGCTGGCATTTGGATCCATGTTGCCTGAGCAGCAACAGCTACAGCAATGAGCGTTTGGACAGGGGTGCGTTACCCCGGGACCCCGGCAACACCTCCATATGGCCCCACATACAACACCGAGGGCCAATTAGGACTCGCGGAAAGACGGCTCGGGGCCTGGATGAGACGCTGTTCCGCGACAGCTGCCGTCTGATTTCCGCGCGCCTCAAACTCTGTTCGACTTCAGCACCCTTCCCTTCCCCCGCCAAGCGGCCCAGGGGTGACGGACCACAGCTTGAATTGCTGATCGACTTTTGGCTGGAGTGTTGAGGCTCCTTTTGAGTTTTTCGAGGTGACTTGGTCATTGGTATGTTCATCGAGTGATGGGCGTGCTCGAAAGACCGGCGAATGGAGAGCCATCAGGAAATGTGTGGAAAACACGACCAATTCGGGATTACGAACACTGCCCAAGACCAGATTCTCATCGTTGAAGATACTCGCTTAGTAGAGCCTGGATTTCAATCTTACCTCCGCCTCTCTGATCAGCCAAACCCCCGAAACAGGTCAGTTACCTGTCACCTGCCATGGGCAAGCCGCCTGTCATCATGGTATGGATGAACTCTTGGCTCGCACGCTCGGCCATGCACCGCATGTCCCTTCTCCTGTCCAAGTGGGCGAGCCGCATCGGAGCTCGGCCCAGCCGACATTCCACTACCCACCCAGGGATTCCAGTCTCCGAGCTCCTAACCGCCAAGCCGCATCACCACCCCGGAGGGGCTGCCGTCGGCGTGGAGGCCGTTCGAGGATCGGCGCGCTCTCTTTCCACAAGCGAGTGTCCAGGGGGCCGACGGCCGGCGACGTCCATTGTTGGGATGATGAGACGAAGAAGGGGGGATGAAGATGCTGCGCGGCCTGGGCGTTGACGTTGGTTTGCCCATCTTCTTGCATGGCCTTTCTCGATATATAACTGTGTCGTAGGTCTCTTCCGGAGCAAGAGATTCTTTTGTTTCTGTATCGAGCAATCAACCGACCTCTTTTCTTCTCTTTCTCCTTCGTTCAGTTCTGGGAACTTTGCATTCTTCTCTTGGTTTCTTGCCATTCTTTTCTTGCTCAACTCCAAATCTTCTGGGCCGGCCCTCATTCTTTGGACCTTTTCTGTGTACTTTATCAACCTTTTTCTGCTTTTATTCTTGAACCTGTTCGATTCGAAAACAGGAGCCCCCGAGACAAAACCCTCATCATGAAGTTCCAAACCCCCACCGCCGCCCTCGCCTCGGCCGCCCTCCTGGGCCTCGCCGCCGCCGAGGTGCCCCAGGAGCACTCCCACGAAAAGTACCTCGTGGCCGTCAACCAGCTCCTGGCGCAGGACAACCCGAGCAACATCGTCGACGCCGTCTTCGGCCTTCTCGGCAACGCCGCCGCCGCCGAGGGCGCCGGGGACATCACCAACCTCGACTGCCTGCACCAGGCCACGGCCGACTCGGCCTTCTCCACGGCCAAGGCCGCCGGCGACGTCGACGGCATGGCGAGCGCGCTCGTCTTCCGCGCCATCGAGCGCAACACGGGCTCCGTCGGTCTCAAGAGCGTCATCTGCGACGAGACGGCCGCGAACCCCGAGATCGCGGCCCTGAGCCAGCACCAGGACCCCGCGTCCGAGGGCGCCGCCGAGGAGAACAAGGCTATTACGCTCGAGCTCGCGAGGCAGCTTGCTGCTGTTGGTGCGGACCCGCTGCTGGCGCTTGAGTCGGGCACCTTTGAGCCCGGTGACGTGAGTGACGCTTCGGTGATGAGAGAGTTTGACGAAGGGGAAGTACTGACTGGTTTTAAGCTGAACGACGCTACCGGAGCGGGAAACACCTGCGACGATATCGACGACCCTGTGGGGTGCATCTTCACCAAGGGCCTGCTCGTCGAAGACGCCACGCCCGAGGAGATCCAGGCCGCCGTCGCTGATGTCGCCGGCGGCGCTGGCGGCAACGCCGGAAACGCTGGGAACGGTACCGCGGCCGATGGCGCTGGTAAGTCATGCCACGAGAATCTCTGCAGCTAGTCGTATGTAGCTAACTTTTGTTCAACACAGGCTGCGCTGCCACCAACTCCACCATCGCTGCCCACAGGAGGAGGGTCCGCCGCACGTCCAGCAGCCTCTCCGTCGTCCGCCGCAGCTCTGGCCGCGACGTGAAGGTCGCTGCCCGGGGCTCTGGCAACCGCAATGCCAACGGCAACGCCAACGCCGATGGCAACGCTGGAAACAACGGCAACAACCAGAACGACAATGGCAACACTGGCAACGGTGGCGCCGCCAACGATAACGCCGGAAACAACAACAACAACTCTGACAACACGGCCAACGACGGCGTTGGAAACGGCAACGCCGACAACCAGAATAACGGCAACGCTGATGATGCTGGCGATGCCGTCAACGACAACACTGGCAACAACAACAACAACGACAACAACAGCGCTAACAACGGCAACGACAACGGCAACAACCAAACCAACGGCAATGGCAACAACCAGAACAATGGTAACGGTGACGATGCTGCCAACGACAACGCTGGGAACGACAACGGCAACGGTAACGCCAACAACAACAACAACAACCAGAACAACAACAACAACAACAACGGCAACCAGGACAACAGCGGCAACGCTGACGATACCGGTGCTGACGACGCTGCTGACGACAACACTGGCAACAACAACGCAAATGCCGACGACGCTGCTGATGAGGTTGTTGATGACAACACTGGTAACGGCAACAACAACGGCAACAACAACCAGAACGGCAACAACCAGAATGACAACGCCGACGCCAACAACGGAGGCAACGGCGCCGCCACCGGCACCGCGGACGTCCAGACCTTCACCGGCAACCTCGGCGGCCCCCCTCCCCCCGTGGTCTCTTCCGCCGCCGACAAGCCGTTCGAGGTCAACGGCGACACCTTCCTCAACGCCGGCGCGGCCCTCCAGCGCTCCTGCGCGGTGCAGCACAACGCCTGCGCCAACGCCGCCAACTCGGGGTCCGCGGACGTCAGCGTGGCGGACTGCGACGCGCAGGAGGACGACTGCCTCGCGGCGGCGTCGCTCAAGAAGCTGCGCCGCTCGTCGAGCGTCGGCTCCCAGGGCCGCCGCATGCGCATCGCGAGCCGCGCTTCGGTCAAGTCCCGCCAGGCCGGGCTCGACTTCGGCGAGTGCCAGGACCCCAGCATCCAGTTCGTCGAGGGCCTGGACGGGCGCCAGGAGGCCTCGTTCGGCCCCGTCGGCGACTTCCAGCACGGCTCCGCGCTGAACATCAACATCATCAGCAGCTTCGTCTGCGGGCAGCTGCAGTCGCGGTGCAAGGCGGGCGACGAGGCCGTCGCTGCCTGCGAGGAGGGACAGGCTGACGCCCAGGGCCTGGAGGGCCAGGCTGCTGCTGACGCTTTCAACGCGGCTCTCGGTTTGTAGGCTGGGGACTTGCTGAATGTGCTGTTTGTTGAAATTTGATCAGTAATGCTATGTGGCAGCGTTCCAAGACATGCTAGCTGGTAGAATTAAATCATGATGAGACGATTTTCTTGGCCATGTCTCCATTTGAAAGTTTCCAGGTGTCTAAGTAAATTGTGATAATGGCAATGTTTCTGCAAGTTTCAGATGTTGTAGACAAACTTTAGAAGTTGTTGGATGGCTGGCTGAGTAGGATAAAACACAGGCCTGGAGGACTCTCATTCCACACTTCAAGCTAAATAGGCATTCATGACGGAGAGCAGCGACAACGACAGCAGCGACGATGGACGATGACGGACGAGGACAACAGCGACAATGACGGGCAACAGTTACAGGTGACGGACAACAGCAGTAGTAACAAACCGAACTAACAATAATAAATAATGACAATTAGAAAAACCAGCAGTAGGCCGGTGTAAGAGAACATAGAAATATAGCCTAGAAGTGTGGAATAACAGGCAGATAAAACATGCTGATGGATTACAGCAGAATACTTTCGAGAGTACCTACTCAAGAACAGAAAAGAGAATACTCAGTCAATGATTTTGCCAATAAATTGGGTTTCAAAGGTCTTGTCCACTGGCAGTTGCCTAACATGGTTTTGCTTGCCGCCAATGAGGATCAATTGTGGGCGTTTTTCATGCGGTGGTCCCGAGTCGTGCTCGCAGCACATCTCCAGTGACACTCCACCTCTCCAAAATATTCGCACATGCCAAATTTTCACCTCACATCGCCTCACCTCCTCAAGACCCGGCCAACATTTATCACAATATCACAAAATACGTCTTCCCGGTAGAGATCATCACTCAGCATCGGGTATTTAACTGGCCATGGCCACCTTTGATTATTCAAGCCTCGCCCTTGGCGACAGAGACTTTCGTCTCCTCAAGCTTTCGCCAGCTGCAAACGCCGACGAGCCCCTCAATGGCGAGCTCCTCGTTCGCTCCATCGACCCCTACGTCGAGGAGGCCAGCAAGCACGCCGAAGGGGAAGAGCTGTCAGAGACGGCTGACTCGTACGAGGCTGTCTCCTACGCCTGGGGCTCCCAGGAAAAGCCCCGCCGCATCGCCATTGCCGGCGCCGAGGCCGCCATCACCGAGAACCTCTTCCACTGCCTCCGCCGCCTGCGCTTCCAGGACCGTCCCCGTCTGCTCTGGGTCGACGCCCTGTGCATCAACCAGTCCGACAATGAGGAGAAGCAGTCGCAGGTCCTCCTCCTGCACGGCGTCTACGTCGGCGCCCGGCGCACCCTAGCGTACCTGGGCGAGGAGGCCGACGGCAGCAGCGAGGCGATGGACCTGATCGAGCGGTACTGGCGCGTCAACATCCCCAAGGAGCTCAACGCCGGCGCGCGCGCGTTCCTCGAGGACGCCATCGCCGAGTCCGTGGCGGACGCCCCCACGGGAGCCGAGGCGGAACTGCCGGCCGAGGGCGACAGCAAGTGGCTCGCCGTTTCGCGGTTCTGGAACCGGGCGTGGTTCAAGCGTGCGTGGATTGTGCAGGAGTTCATCCTTGCGCGGGATGTGGTCATGATCTGCGGCGGCAAGGAGGCGAGCTGGAAGCAGCTGTGGCCTGCGACGATCGCCATGGAGGACCCGGAGAGCCCGCCCTGGCCGCTCGTCGACGAGGCCGGCAACGAAGCCGACAGCGCGAACGATGTGATGAGCAACATGGCGCAGAGGCTAAGGTTCTACCAGCTCGGTTCTATGAGGGGAGCTGCACAGGGACACGATGACGACCATGGCCACGACCATGAGCATGGAGGCGGATGCTGTGGAGGTCACGCACATGACGAGGAGGAGGAGGAGGAGGAGGAGGAGGAGGAGGAGGAAGAAGAAGAAGAGGAGCACAAGCACGATGATGCCGAGAGCGAAGACGGCGACGAGGAAGAATGGGAGGATGAGGACGACGACCCGAAGCGCTCAACGGACCTCCTGAGCCTCCTGCTGTCCTTCCGCGAGGTCGAAGCCTCCGACCCCCGCGATCTCTACTACGCTCTCCTCGGCCTGGCCGCCGACGGTGACAGGGAGGAGTTCCAGCCGGACTACTCCGAGACCTTTGAGGAGACGGCCCTCCGCTTCGGCCGCACGCTCCTCCACGAAGCCTACAGCGAGGAGCTGCTGGACCACGCAGGCATCGCAGAGCACCTGAACGGCAACGCCACCAAGTTCCCCTCCTGGCTTCCCGACTTCCGCCGGCCCTGGCGACGTATGACGGTCGCCGACGCCGCCGAGTCCGAGGCCGCGGGCGAGACGGACTTCGACTTCGGCTTCGACCCCAACGACGACGAGGACGTGCTGCTGCTCCGCGGCGTCAAGGTGGACACCATCGCGCAGGTGGGCGGCGTGCCGCGCGCCGCGCACCGACACACGGAGCGCCCGGCCCTGTGGGTCAAGAAAGACATGCTCACCCTCTCCGAGCAGCTGGCCAAGATCCCCGGGTTCGAGAGCGCGGCCTACCCGACGGGCGAGTCCGGGCTCGAGGCGGTCCTGCGCACGCTCACCTTCTTCCAGGCCGAGGGCGGCGAGGGCGAGATTCCCGCGGCGACGCTGTCGCTGGCGTACCGGTTCTGCACCGCCATCGAGGAGGACGACCTCGACCCGGAGCGCAAGGAGCGTGACGGCCTGCGCCGTGAGGTGATGCTCTCGGGCGCGACGGAGGAGGAGGCGAACGAGGCGCTCGTGGCGGCGGCGCAGATCCTCATCAACAGCGTCTTCACTACGCGGTCGGCGCTGGACCTGGTGCTCGCCAGGGGCGAAAAGTACGTGGGCATGGTCCCCGACGGCACCGAGGCGGGCGACGAGGTGTGGGTGGTGAAGGGGTGCAACGCGCCGTTCGTGCTGCGGAAGAGCGCGGAGCGGGAGGGCCTGATGCGAATCGTGGGCACGGCGTACGTGCACGGCATCATGGAGGGCGAGGCGGTCGAGGGCGTCGAGTTTGAACCCGTCTCGATCCACTGAGCGCCGGGCGGGTTTCATCGTATGAGGATTTCATGACGGCATGACACGGATACCAGGTTAGGGAAAAAAGAAAAATAGAGGCTTAGACTTGGGGTTTCTCTGCTACCTTTCTGTATGTAATGGCACGGACGAGGGTGTGCAGTGCATGTAGATATGCCATGTCGTGCGGCGGCACTCAGTTCTTTTGGTGTCGGTGCCAAGACGTCGATAGAGCTACAATGCTACTACTTCCCTATTATGACTCTCCGAATATTAGGAGGATATCGACGTCGTCGATAGCAACGACAACAGCGACAGCGACGACGGCCACAGCGGTTCGTGACACCGGGACGGCACGGACTTTACTGTGGGTCTAACCGGGACCGCTAGCGGGCCGCGACTGTCGGACGAGTGGCTTGCGTTGTAGGCGTCATAGATGATCATCGGCCGGCGCGAACTTTCTTTTGACGGCGATGATGTAGTTGACTACTTGTAATGTGTTGCTCGAGTCAAAATGGACAGTTCATCCCGTCAGATGCTGAAGTTTCGCTTCATCAATTCTACAAGATTCGTTCCCACTGTAACCAAAACCCCACGCCGAACTTTCGCAGCATCTCTTGAACTCAACATGCCTTCGTCCAAGGGGAAGCCCACTGATCCCGAGCTGAGAGAGGAGATCAAAGAAGGTGCGTGTGGTTTGACTCTGGTAGAGACCGCCTGCTGACCGGTCATTTCTAGAAATCAAGCAAGAGCCGAATAAGTCTGGCGGTGGTGAGGGGCAGTGGTCAGCATGGAAGGTAAGCACGCCCTTTCCGAGACGCTGTCATTCAAGTCTCGTCTCTACGAATACTCACCCGCAATCCAGGCATCTAAGCTCGCAAAGGAATATGAGAAACAGGGTGGGGACTACGAGAACGAGGCGGGGTCCAAGAACGAGCCTAAAAAGGGCGAGCCCCAGAAGAAGAGCGAGTGCAAGAAGAAGGCAGAGACTGAGGACCAGTGACCGAGATAAGATGATAGATGAAATGGAAACCAGTTGACCCTCGACCACTGCTTATGCAGGAATTGGCGCGTGATGCGGGCGATACGAGTCTACCGTGCCGCATTTCCGGAACCCATGCCAAGACCAAATATCACTCATGCTGAATCTCACCTTTCGTCACATACACCCCCGAAAACATCATGAAACAAGCCATCGAAGAAGACACGTTCGACGAGGCCGGCGAAGACGACTCCTGGACATCCCTGCAACAAGCTTCCCGCGCCGGCGACCTACCCGCCGTCCGCGCGCTCCTCGCATCCGGTGAGGACGTCAACGCCCCGGCGCGGGGGTACTATGGCCGGACGGCGCTGCAAGCCGCCTGCGCGGGGTCCCATGGGGCCGTTGCGAGGGTTCTTCTAGAGGCCGGGGCGGATGTCGAGGCACCCCCGGGAAACAACGACTCGCGGAACGCGCTGCAACTGGCCTGCGGCGCGGGGAAGGACGCACTCGCAGTCGTGGAGATGCTGCTCGCCGCGGGAGCGGACGTCAACGCGCCTGCCTCGCGGTATTCTGGCAGGACGGCGCTGCAGTCTGCCTCGGGCGCGGGGTCGGCGGATGTGGTCAGGCTACTACTCCGGCACGGGGCGGATGTGAACGCTCCCCCGGCGACGACGGCGGGGAGGACGGCTCTACAGGCCGCTGCGGCGGAGGGGCGGAGCAACGAGGTTGTCAAGCTACTGCTCGAAGCCGGGGCAGACGTCAACGCCCCAGCGTGCCGACACAAGGGCTTCACGGCGCTGCAGGCAGCCTGCCTCCGGGGCGACGAGGCCATGGTCCGAATACTGCTAACAGCGGGAGCGGAGGCGGACGCCGAGGGGAGCCGGTACAAGGGCGGAAGGGCGCTGCACGCGGCTGCGTCGGGGGGCCACGTGCGCGTGTGCGAGGTGCTGTTGGACGCCGGGGCCGATGTCGATGGGCGATCCGGCGGTGGTCGTGGTGGTGGGCAGACGGCGCTGCAGAGCGCGGCGGCGGGGGGACATGGCGGGGTCGTGAGGGCTTTGAAGGACAGGGGGGCGACGGGAATGGAAGGTGGAGGGACGATGTTGTTTGATAGAGTTTGAGGTTGCGATTCAGGTGGTTGGAGGGATCGAGATAGGGACGAGGTTCCGAGTGGATGGGGGCTTCGGGATGGGGTCCGGTGGGGAGGAGGAATAGGAGGAATGGTTCGATTCGAGGTTTGTTCTTGTTGATTCACAACAAGAGATAGATAGGCGTTGTTGTTTATCCTCCTTCTGAGTTAGTGAGTAATACTAGATACATATCTAATTCATGAATGAGATTCTAGTAAGTAAGACGGACTGTGTTGCAACGGGCGCATGAATGAACAACAACACCATCAAGACAACCGGCCAAGCCATATCACACAGACGCGGCGCTTCGTCCGGAAGTTCAGCCAAGTCAGCCGACTTGAAAAAGGCCAGGGAATCCCTTCGTTGAAGATGCAGCCATGGCTCTAGTTTGCTCGTCGTCCTTCCCTTCCTGTGAAGCGTGTACGGCGTAAGATACATGAGACAAGTACCATTGTACCTGTGTATCTTTGTAGTATTTGGGGCAGAAGAGGTAGGTGCTGCACCTGTGCAGTGCAGTGTGAGTGCGGGGCGGAGCCAATTCCACCTGCCCCGCCCCCGCTACGCCCGCGTCAAACCGGCCCCCGGCCCCGCCTATCGTCGGTTTACGCCGGCTCGGCGTCCCCTCCCGGGGCACCTGCCCATTGCGATGGCGCGCGCCTCTCCGCACCGGCGAGCGGGAACCTTTGCTACCTCTACCTATACTGCACACCCCCTCTCTGCTAGATACCCAACGATTGCAAAACAATTACCTAAAAAAAGGGTCACCAGAGTTCCAAGGCACAGGAACAGAAAGAAAACGACGCTTTCGAAACCCCGATGTCTGGGACCAAGGCGTGTACCATGCGTAGTACACGTTGAATGTCTTGGAATACCGCATCTCCCGTCAGCCCGCTAATAGCTCTCATCCTCGTGACGTAAGACCAGGCTTAACATCAGGGGACCTGCTGACACCATTCCCCGGTGAGACTTGGTACAGCGTAGTGACCGTCCGTCGTCCTTTGCTGGCTCCGTCGTGCCACGCCGTCCATAATTGTTGCCCGGGACGGAGGGACAGAGGCTTGAACACACCCCGGCGCTTGTCCCTCAATCGTGGGGTTTGCTGGGTCTTCCCCGCCATGTTTCCTGCGATCGAGGGCGTGTTGGTGGGGCAGACGGTCCGTCACACCTCGAGTTTTGACGGGCGTCGATAAAGGGACTGTGCTTTGTCCGCATGCATTCCTATCCTGGGGGGCTGTTTGATTGCTGGTTTTCTCTTCCTTTCTTTCTTCCAAATCCTTCCTTCTTCAATATTCTTCCCGTGACGTTGTTTGGTCCCGCTGGAAAAGATCCCAATTGACGAACAATCAACCCTCACAGAAAGACAAGACACTCAGAAGATACAGAATACAGAAACATCCAAAATGGGCTCAACCCAAGCAGACCTCGTCCTCGCCCAGCCCACCGACGCGGAGCGCATCCGCGTCTGGACCTCGACGCACCAGAAATGGGGCGCCGCCCTCGAGCTCGACGACTACCTCCGCCGCGAGCAGTTCCTCACCACCGTGCCCATGAGCCGGAACGGCGGCATCACCCAGTGGATCCTCACCGACCCCTCCCTGCCCCCCGACGAGCGCCCTATCTACTCCTCCTGCGAGAGCATCCGCAAGCGCGCTCTCGCCGCCCGCCCGGACGGCTCCGTCGCCGAGGCCGTCGCCCACGGCATCGCCTCCGTCTTCACCGAGCCGGAGCACCGCGGGAAAGGGTACGCCTCCACCATGATGGGCCTGCTCGGCCCGCACCTCGGCGGTTGGCAGGGCGAGCGCATGGCTAAAGGAGAACAATGGGGGGATATCAAGGACGGCGAGGTCGCCTTCTCTGTGCTCTTCTCCGACATCGGGAAGAAGTTCTATGCGAAGCAGGGCTGGCACCCCTACGACAGCACGCACCTCTCCTTCCCACCTCAACCTGCCACCGCCGATAAAGCCGCCAGCAGCAAGGCCAAGCCCGTCGGCTACCACGAGCTCGCGGAGCTCGCCTCCGTCGACGAGAAGCTCCTCCGCGCGCGCCTCTCCAAGGCGTCCAAGGACAGCAGGGCCCGCGTCGCGCTCCTCCCGGACATCGACGCCGTGCTCTGGCACCTGATGCGCGAGGACTTCATGACGAAGCACATCTTCGGCCGTACGCCCACCGTGCGCGGCGCCGTCGTCGGGGACCCCGGGCGCCGCGTCTGGGCCGTCTGGACGAGGGGCTACTACGGCGGGCTGAAGAAGCCCGAGGGCAACACCATGCACGTCCTGCGGCTCGTCGTCGAGGACGAGGCGGGCGCCGACGACGCGTACGTGCAGGGCGCCGTCGAGGACCTGTTGGGTCTCGCGAGGGCCGAGGCGGCGGAGTGGAAGGTCAACAACGTCGAGTTGTGGAACCCGGAGCCCAGGATCAGGCGGCTGGTCGAGGAGGCCGGCATCCCGCACGAGTTCGTCGAGCGGGAGACGGACAGCATCGCGAGCCTGATGTGGTACGGCGACGGGGACGTCGAGTGGGTGCTCAACGAGAAGTTTGGCTGGTGTTAGAAAATACGTTTCCAAGCATCATCATGCGCGCACGCGCGACAGCAGATAGCATCTTTCCGAGCGGAGACTTTTTTCGTCTTTTTCACTTTTTGCATTATTCGAAACGGAAACCCAAGAGGGACTCCCCGCGCGGGATGATTCTGTATACAGGACGGACAGTCCGAATCGGCATGGCAAGGTATCATTAACAAATGATCTATGAACCGTCTAACCTTGATCACTCCCGTGAAAACATTGTCCCATTTTGTTGTTGTTTTTTACTTGCACATCATCATTCGTCGCCCCCCCGCCTCAGTGGCCGTGGCCGTCGTCCTGCTCTCCCCTCTGCTCGGGATCCAGCTTGATCAGGGTGTCGATGCGCATGATGCTGATGCACGCCTCCACGGCGCTCTTGAGCTGCCTGATCTTGCTGATGCTGGGCTCCAGGATGCCCGCCTTGACCTCGTCGATGACCTTGCCGCGCGTCAGGTCGAGTCCGTAGTTCTTGTACGCCTTCTTGCGAGCGACAATCTTCTCGTCCTCGTTCGCCTCGCCCTCCTGGATGCGCTGCGAGAGCGCGTGCCTCGAGCGGAGCTGCGCGACGAGCTCTGACGCGTCCTTGGCCGCGTTGACGGCCAGGGTCTTGGGGATGACCAGCAGGGACTGCGCGAACTCGCCGATGGCCAGCTGCTCGCGGGAGCCGACGGTGCCGGCAAACTCCTCGAGGTAGATGTGGAGCGCCGTCTCGACGGCACCGCCGCCGGGGACGATGCTGCCGCTCTCGAGCGTCCTCTTGACGGCGTTGAGCGAGTCGTGGATCGAGCGCTCCATCTCGTCCAGGGTGAAGTCGTTGGGTCCGCGGAGGATGATGGATGCCGAAGAGTGCGTCTTGGTGCCCTTGACGAGAATGCACTCGTCGTCCGAGATGCGCTCCTGGACAACCTCCTCAGCGTGTCCGAGGTACGCCGGGTCGAACTTCTCGTCGCCGTTGAGGTCGGACAGTGTGCTGAGCAGGGTGGCGCCGGTGGCCTTGGCGATCCGGCGGAGGTCCTCCTTCTTGCATCTGCGCACACCCATAGCACCCTTCTCGACGAACGCCTTCAGAACCATGTCGTCGATACCCTTGGTGGTAAGGATGACGTTGGCGCCGGCCTTGAGGATCATGTCTACCCTCTCCAGGATCATGCCGGACTCTCTCGCGCGGATCTGCTCCAGCTGGGACGGGTCGTCCACCGTGATCTGGACACCCAGCTTCATGCGCTCCTTCTGCAGGTTCATGTCCAGCACCGCGATCTTGGCATCCTGTATTCTCGTCGGCATGGCCTGCGAGGCGACTGTGCAGTTGAGGGCGTAGCCCTTGACGAGGACGGACTCGAGGGAGCCCTTTCCGTGGGCCTTGAGGATGTTGACGGCCTTGACGGGGTATTTCGTCTCGTTGCGGTTGTTCGTCGTCTTGACGGCCAGCATGCCGTCGACGACCATGTTGGCGAAGAAGTCGGAGTCGGCGCCGATGATCTTGCTGGACATGGAGGTCTTGGCGATGTTAATGAGGGATTCGCGGCCGAGGTTCTCGACCTTGATGCTGATGTTCTCGTTCATGTACTTAACAGCCTCACGGAGAGCGAGCCTGTAGCCGGTGATGATGGTGGTGGGGTGTATGCGGTTCTTCATCAGCTCGTTTCCTCTGCGCAGCAACTCGGCCGCGATCAGGACGACCGAGGTGGTGCCATCGCCGACCTCCTTGTCTTGTTGTTGTGCCAGGTCGACCAAGATCTTGCCGGCGGGGTGCTCGACGTCGAGCAAGCTGAGGATGGTAGCGCCGTCGTTCGTGACCGTGACGTCCTGCGGTATGCGTGAGCGGGGTCCAGGGGGGAGGGGTCCGCCGAACCTACACCGATGTCGTCCACCATCATCTTATCCAGGCCGCTGGGGCCGAACGAGCTCTTGACGACATTCGCGATGGCCTGGGTCGCGAGAACTATTGCAAGTTTGTCAGCAAGCCGTCGGGCTGGAGCTGCGACTTGGGGCGCTTCGCGGGGGGCAGCGTACCGTTCTGGTCTCGAATGTCGGAGCCGGAAATCTTCTGGCCGCCCAGGAAAAGGGTGCCGCTCCCTGACTGCTCGAACATGGAAGCCATTTTTGCGCCTCACTGCCTGCAGAGATCGTAAATCGCGGGATGGAGGTGGTGGATGGTAGGGGCGGTTTGGGGAGGAGCTCGTCGGTGTGTGCCTGTCGACAGCGATAGAAGCTTCTGCGCTGTGCCTGCCTTGTCCCCTCGACCGCCCGACACAACTTTTTTTCGGATCCGGGGTTGTTCCAGACACCGGGATGTGGCTGATGAGGGGGACCTACTGGACCTACCTAAGGTAGGTACCTAAGGTAGCTGATAAGGGCCGTGTGATCATCCACCATATCCACACAGTCAATTGGGCAATGAACACTACCTATTTCTACAAGGAGAGTATTATTTTATACCCCTAGGTAAGCTGAATATCCCAGTGCCTACAAGCATGTATAATGGTAATTTCCAGCAGCCATGATAATGGACAACAGCGACGATGACGGACGACGACGGACGACAGAGATACTGACGGACGGCAACAGACAATCGGACAGTGATGACCCACTTTTGATTAGGAAGTCGTCCATCAGATCTAGGCCCCGTGTGGCTGGCCAATACTCAATTCAGTGCCGTTGACCCCTCACATTTCAGTGCGGGGCAGATTTTCCGTCGCGCCTTCCACGTCTCTGCCCAAAATCTCCAGTGACTCAGGCCGCCACTTCCTTCTTAAGTCGAGACCCTTCCCGAGACGACCTACCTTGCGATCCGCAGTCAACACCGCAACAATGGCCGACGCTTCTGCTACCACCGAGCAATCCAAGAGCGCCTTGAAGAAGGCCGAGAAGCAGGCCAAGATGGCTGCCGACAAGGCTGCGAAGGCCGCCAAGCAGGCCGCTCTCCCTGCTAGGAGCAAGAAGACCGACGACATTATCGGAATCACCATCAAGAAGAACGAGGACTTCTCCATGTGGTACCAGGAGGTCGTCCTGAAGGCTGAGATGGTTGAGTACTATAACGAAATTGCCGGCTTCTTCATCCTGCGCCCCGCCTCCATGTACATCTGGAACGTCATCCGTAAGTGGTTCTCCGAGCGCATCGAGGCCATGGGCGTCGACGAGACCAGCTTCCCCATTTTCCTGTCCTCCAAGTCGCTCGAGAAGGAGAAGGACCACGTTGAGGGTTTCGCTCCCGAGCTGGCCTGGGTCACCAAGGCGTAAGTTGCACCCCCCCCCCTTCGAGGCAGCCCTTTCACTGCTGACAGCTGCCCCGTTTTAGCGGTGACAAGGACCTCGAGGTCCCCGTCGCGGTCCGTCCCACCTCCGAGGCCGTCATGTACCCCTACTATTCAAAGTGGATTCGCAGCCATCGCGACCTTCCCTTCCGCCTGAACCAGTGGAACTCCGTCGTCCGATGGGAGGCAAAGCAGACGACCCCCTTCCTCCGCACGAGAGAGTTCCTGTGGCAGGAGGGCCACACCGCCCACCTTACCGAGGAGCTTGCTGGCAAGGAGGTTCTCGAGATCCTCGAGCTCTACGCCGGTGTCTACGAGCAGCTCCTCGCCGTCCCCGTTGTCCGTGGCAAGAAGACCGAGAACGAGAAGTTTGCCGGTGGTTACTACACCACCACCGTCGAGGGTTACATCCCGTCCAACGGCCGTGGTATCCAGGGTGCCACCTCCCACTGCCTGGGCCAGAACTTCTCCAAGATGTTCGACATCACCGTCGAGGACCCCGAGAAGAAGGGCGAGAAGATCCACGTCTGGCAGAACTCTTGGGGTCTGTCCACCCGTGTCATCGGTGTCATGGTCATGATCCACGGTGACGACAAGGGTCTCGTCCTCCCCCCTCGCATCGCCAAGACCCAGGTCATCCTTATCGCCGTCGGTATCACCGCCAAGACCACCCCCGAGGACCGCAAGAAGCTCGAGGGCCAGACCGACGACCTCCGCAACGAGCTGCGCAAGGCCGGCGTCCGTGCCGAGTCGGATCTGAGGGAGGGCTACACTCCCGCCTGGAAGTTCAACGACTGGGAGCTGCGCGGTGTTCCCCTGCGTCTCGAGTTCGGCCCCAAGGACGCCGAGAAGCAGCAGGTCAGCTACGCCCGCCGCGACACCGGCGAGAAGGGTAGCATCCCCCTGGCCGAGCTCGCTGCCAAGGTCCCCGAGCTCCTCGAGACCATCCAGTCCGACATGTACAACAAGGCCGAGAAGTCCTTCCGCGAGCACCGCCTCGTGCTCAACGACTGGGAGAAGGTCACCCCCGCTCTGGACGCCAAGAACGTCGTCCTCATCCCCCACTGCCTGGGCGGCAAGTGCGAGGACCGCATCAAGGAGCTCACCACCAGCGAGCCCCCCGAGAACGCCACCCTGCCCGAGGGCAAGAAGCAGCCCACCATGGGCATGAAGTCCCTCTGCATTCCGTTCGAGCAGCCCACCGAGGGTCTCGTTGCCGGCGAGACCAAGTGCCTCAACCCCGAGTGCGAGGCCAAGGCCCAGAAGTACGTCATGTTCGGCCGCAGCTACTAAAAGCATTGCAGCGCTATTCGGGAGGAGTTGGGGTTGGTTGCGCATTTTGGGACACTGTCGGTTTCGGAGACCCACGGCGGGTTTGATTCACATCATAGATTCGACGGTGAGAGGAAATAGTAGATAGGGGGATAAAAGTGATTCAATACCAAGTTTTAACGCCTTTTGCTCAAGATATCCAGGAAGAGTTCTACTAGCCGGGCAGTGAGTGCCCCCAATCTACCGACCAATAGATCTACTCGCAGCACGTCAAACACATCGGTCGCAGTACATCAATGACAGTACCTAAGTTATACCTATTATACTACATAAATTGTAGCACGTTTATTGTTTCGGTACAGGATATTAATCACACCGGTCACAGTATGTTCATTATAGCAGTTGCAGTATATTAATTGTGTCGGTCGCAGTGCGTCGATTACAGTAGCTAATATAGACAATTAAAAGACTTGAAATTGAATAGATTGGGGGCACTGCCCGCGCAGCCAAACGACACTGACCAGCAAGCAGAACCTCTCTAGGAATGTCCAGGAAGAAATGCCATGTCGTCGAGAGCCTCATTTGTCTTGGCTCAAGCAGTGGACGGAGGAGGTCGGGCCCATAATTGAGTTCGGCACCGGGCCGTCAACCGCGGCCCCCTCCCCCCGTCAGTCGGAGCGGGTTGGAGTCAACTCAGGAAGGGGACTATGATTTCATCCTCCTAGGTAGGCAGAATATTCCACCTCCCACTAGCACCTACACTCTCCCCGTCCCACGAGGCCGACTAGCTACTTTAGCAGGGATAAAACGGCTAGCCCGAGAGCGTATAAAGGCCCT